>PVIA01008956.1:0-37785 GCA_004024845.1 Tonatia bakeri
TTGTCATTCCCCATTGTTGGGGGTTTGCCATGTATGCAGGATCTCAGTTTCCCATAATTCCTTTCCCTGCATAGTTTGGGTAGCATGGGACACAAGAGACATTTTACGTGAGACTTGGAAGCAGAGATAATTTTTGTTTTACTCTCAGAAAGCCACTGCAGGGTGACAGGTGCTGGTGCCACTTACTGCTGGACCTCCTCACCTGTGTGGGCAGTGCCTCCAGCTCCTGCTGGATCTCTCCCTTCAGCGTCTCACTCTGCTGGGCCAGGTGCATATTAGCTCCCTGATGAAGGTAACCAGCTTCTCCTGAAATGAGAGGGAAAGGAGGTAAGAGGTCAATGAAAGCTCCAGGGCTGTCCCATAAGTTCTGGCTCATCCTTGCAGATCCCCTTTTGTCTTGCACTCCCAGTGTCACATCCGTCTTCCTTTCCTGACTGCCTGCCCTGCAGACACAAAATAACAGCTGTACGTGACTGTCACCCTGGCTCCTGTATATAATGTCAAACCCCTACACGAAATCTACACCTATGTCTATATGTTTACCTATAGATGGTAGATAGATAGATAGATAGATAGATGATAGGTAGGTAGGTAGGTAGATAGATAGATAGATAGATAGATAGATAGATAGATAGATAGATGATGTGGAAAAACAGATCTCCTAATGGTTCTGCATCTCTGATTGAACTCCAGTTAATACAAACATCCACTGGTCACCTAAGCCATAAATCAAGCATCATCCCCACATTGATGTCTCCACCATTCCCAATATCTAAGCATCTACCCAGAAGGCCTTTCCACCTTCCGGCCTGTTTTGTTCTCCAGGTACAAGGATCTTTTTGCTTTGTCTTGTTTTATGTTGAGATTTGACAATGGAACTGTTTGTTTTATAAACGGCAACTAGAATATTATGGAAAAGGAAATACAGAGCAAAAGCAGAAGAAAATACATGAGTGACTCGACAACCTAAGTTCAGGCCAGCTTCCCTTTCATCCCCTTGTGACTGTGCGAACATGAAGCCACCAGACATGATCCCTGCAGAGGGCACAGCCCTAGAAAGGATGCCCAAATGTGCAGATCAGAGCATTTCACAACAGAGCATCTGTGGGAACCGGTGACAAACACCGCACTGACTGGGGGCTTGGCAGCAGCTTGAATATCAAGAGCACTTGTTACAGAAATGTGTCAGTATTTATTTATCATAAAGGTGACAGGAGTTGCTAAACAAATTCATAATGCAAAAAACAGCAGAAATGTTAGCCTACAGGAGCAAGGAGCTTAAGCACCAGCCTTTACGTTCACATAATAAATACACTCATTACATGTCTTCCTACCTCTTTAATAATGTCCTGGCGTGGGTCCCTCACACATCCTTCCTATTCCCTTTCAGCATTTGTCCTATGGGTGCCTGATTGTAATGGAAATGCATTTCCTTACAAGTGGTCTGTTTCTCTAGCCTATCTATCATTCATCATCCACTCACAAAACATTCATTAAGTGCTTGCTGTTTGCCAGGTGCTGGGTATATGACAGCTTATTAGTACAGGATTTGTATTTGTGGAGTTTTCATTCTAATAGGAGATTATCTATCAAGAAGTAATCAAATAAATTTCATTTAGTGATAGATGCCTGTATATATATACACATACATGTATACACACACACACATACATATATTTGGATAAGGGAGAGTGAGTGTGGACGGGTAGTCAAAGAGGGCCTCTTGGAGGAGGTGACAACTAAGCGGAGATGTGAACCATGGGAAGGAACTGGCCATGTGACCATTTGAGAAAGAGCTTCTCAGTCAGAGGGAACCACAGGGTTAAAGGCACTGAGGTGGGAAATGTCCTGTCATGCATGCGTTCTGTGACAAAAAATAGTAATAATGAGAACTGAACATCTCCTCCTTCAGTTTCTGGAACAGCTGAAGCTCTTTTCTGCTTCTGCACATTCTGTTCCTGCACTGGGTCACCCTGTCCCTTACTCTCATCTGAATGTCCCTCCATTTTTCAGGTTTCAGTCCAAACAGCCCTTCTTCAGAGAAGTGTTCCCTAACTATCCAGCCTAAGGTAGGGCCTCCTTGTGATTTTTCCTGATAACTTCTGCTCTTACCATCACAAAGTATAGCTGTGTGTGTTGTATTAGGCAGGTTCTTCCAGAGGAACAGAACCAATAGAAGAGATATAGATACAGATACAGGTGCAGGTGCAGATACAGGTACAGACACAGGTACAGGTACAGATACAGGTACAGATATAGGTACTGGTACAGGTATAGGTACAGGAACAGACACAGGTACAAGTACAGGTACAGATACAGGTATAGGTACAGGAACAGACACAAGTACAAGTACAAGTATAGGTACAGATATAGGTACAGATACAGGTATAGGTACAGGAACAGATACAGGTACAAGAACAGGTATAGATATAAATACAAGTAGATACAGGTAAAGGTACAGGTACAAACACAGGTATAGGTACAGTTACAGGTACAGATATAGGTCTAGGTGCAGATATGGGCACAGATACTGGTAAACACTCTGCAGTCTGCACACTGGAGAACAGGAAAGCTATGATATATTTCCGTCCAAGTCCAAAGGTCTAAGAAGTGTGGAGACCATTGTGCGAGTCCTGGTCCGAGTGGGAAGACCTGAGAACCAGGAGTGCCAATGTCCGGGGACGGGGGAAGATGGATGTCCCAGCTCAGGCAAAGAGCAAATTCCCCCTTCTCTGTCTTTTTATTCCACTCAGGCTCTCAGCAGATTGGGTGATGCCCACCCTTGTCAGTGAGATACATCTTCTTTACTCAGTCTACTGATTCAAATGCTAATCTCTTCCAGAAAGAGAGACGCCCAGAAATAACCTTTTACCAGCTATCTGGGCAACACTTAGTGTGGTCAAATCGGTACACAAAATTACACATGCATGTAGTTATTTAACACAGAGAAAGCATTCAGAATAATTGCTGAATGAATGAACCAATGAATGGAGCATAAAAGAGTCATCCACAGAGCATTCAAACCAGAGAGGTTAAGCATTGGGAAAACAGTGGGGTGGAATACAAAGTAAAGAAAGTTATTGAGACAAACTAGGATTTAAAGAAGAAGGAAAGAAGGTGGAAGGGAAGACTCTTAAGAGAAGCCAAGCAGAGGGGCTAGGCTAGAGGGAAAAGGCAGAGAGCAAGCCCAGCTGGACAGTGGACAGCAGGGGTGGATAAAGCCTCACAGCAAAACAACAGCTGGACTGCAGGACAAGTGCCAGCAAAGGTTTCAGCACCATCCAGAGGGGCAGTGTCATGCAACCCTGAGATGCAAGGCCTAAGGGACCTGCTGCCTACCTCAAAGTCCTCCTCTGCCCAAACACTTCCGGCAATGGACAGGGTGCTTACTCCCAGCCCCAGTTACCCATGAACCCCCACAGAGTGAGTCTTTTCTTCTCAAAGAATTCAGAGCCCCTTAGTCATTCTTCATGGGACAGTAGCTAAACCACCCGTCCTCTGGGTACCCACATGCATGACAGTTTCCATGCAGGGTGTTCCCTGCAACTGCACCCACTGAACCACATGTGGCTGAAGCCGTAGACAAAGGCACAACAGTGATATTTGGTGTCATGATGGCATGACCTTCTCAAGGCCTTTGTAACTGACAAGCTCGCCGCCTGAGAAAGGGCCTGAGATGACTTTGATCCCCTGCCTGCTTTGACAGGAGAGGTTACAGCAAATGCTGTTGTATTTTATTGTGTGGCAAATTAATGCAATGTGAGAGAAGAGGAAAATAGAACCAGGGCAAGGGCATGAGCCTTTCTGGAGGGCCCAACAGATGGGGCCATGCATAACGAGATAACGCAGGTTCCAATCTCAGGGCCAGCTGCTGAGGCGTGACTTTTTCTTTAACGGAAAAACCAGAAATTCTCCTTGAAATGAGAAATACAAGGCAGACAAATGTGCCCAAGGAGAGCCTGAGAATTGAATGCCCCCACAGGGCTCTTTGGGGAGCCAGCAAGTTCGATTGAAAATGCCACCGCAGGTGGAGGCAGATTCCTTTTTACCTGCTTAGACTGGATGAAAAACAGACCCTGAGCATTCTGTGGGCACCTTCTGTAGACACGGGGGCGTCTGCATCTCTGATTGATGTCGTATCGGACAGCTTTCTCCTCGGAGTTATTGTTTCCCCAATATTCTTATGCCAGAAAAACAACTGAAGAGCTCTTGTACCCTCCTTCCCTGGGATATTGTTTTTAACATATCCATAAAAGTACATCTTTAAAAGGAGTTGCTCAGTTTTTGACATGTGGATAATTGATTTGTTACAGCTCACGAAAGAGCATTTGTCATTTCAAAACAACCAGGACCAATGTTCTTCTTCCTCCCGAGATGAGCGTGGAGGCACTTGACTTATTGCTGCCATTAAATTGAAGTGTTCAGCTGATTATTTGGTATTTGAGAATTCCTTATAAATCACCACCTTATTTTAGTGATTACAATTTTAAGAAAAGACATTTGATTCATAGGCGACATCAGGGAAGAGGAAGGAGGAAGGAGGAGGGGCCAGGAGGGGCAGGCGAGACAAGAGGCTCGATGAAAATACAATTGGAACCATCTGTTTGATACATCACCCTCTTCTCCACAAATTGCAGCCCTGGAATGCACCTACGCCTAGCAGATTTTCATTACCTGAGCTTTGGCAGATAAATATAAGATGAGTAGGGGTGCAGGGGTGCAGGGCTCTTTGCAGATCGGTATGTATCATTCCATGCAGGAGTCTGGTTTCTCCCCAGTTGGGGGCAGATGAAAGTGGAGCTTCAAAGTGAAATTTACCCTGTGATGCATGGGCAAGCCATGAGATCAGAGTCCATGTTCACAGAGGAAATGGGCAAGTGGAGAACTGGCTCCACCTGGACACAGCTGGATTCTGAGATGCAACAGAGCGGAAAATGACTTCTTAGGCCCCAGTGAGTCCATAAACCACCCGAATGTATTGGCAGTTGAAGGGAAGCAGACCAATGCAGCAGGTTCTTAGGGAGGCCAGAGGAATGTTCAAAAGTGCTGCCCACTTTGCATAAACTTACAGCCTAACAGGGAAGACCCGAGTGACATGCTGACTGTCCCCATCAGGTTAAAGAGCATATAAAATGTGTCATGGATAGCTATGCATAAATGGCAGACAACTGGTTCATAGTGTCTCTCCCAGCTAGAAGTCAGCATCTGAAATTTTTTTCCTCAGGGAACAAAGACCTCTCCACTCTATCAGTGACAGGTCAGGCTTGAGTTTCAAATGCCCCAGGAGAAGAGAGAACCCTGTCTAGTCCTTCTGTATGTTTAAAATTAGAGCATGTACAGACACCCTGGAGGCCAGGATAGTGAGAGCATTCAAAATTAGTCCTATGGGGAACATATCAAGAAAATAGGGCATTCAGCCTGGAAAAGAGAAGGGATACAAGAGATCGTACATATCTGAAAGGTTGTCACAGAAAGGGGGAAACAGACTTATTTTGTAATCACTCCAGAGAGAAGAGTAAAGATTGCTGGTGGAAAGCTGCAGAAAAGCAGATTTGAATTCAACATAATCTAGCAATTAGAGCTCTGTGGGTGTAGAGAAATGGCAGACAGTGAGCTCCCTGCCATGGGAGGTGTTAATAGATAGTCTGGGTGGTCATGTTAGAGGAAATTCTGCATTTGATAGAAAGTAAATCTAGATGCAATTTAAAGTCCCTTGTCATTGTAAGATTATATGATTCTGTGACTTGAATTCAGGTTCTTTCCAGAAAGTATGTTGTATTAAAAGCAAAGGAAATCTTATAAAAAGTTATGGATATGTTAATGGATATATTATGTGCCCCAAATAAGAAAAATGGACTTAGAAATGTGTAGTGACTGTGGGTGTCCATCCCAGTGATGAATTTACAGGGTCTGTCCAGAAGGTATCCAGCCATTTAATATGAAAAAGAGATATTTATTGAAGAAGATCCAAGATATAAGAAACATTGTACATAGGACAATGATTCAGTCCCCTTCAAAGAAGGCACCTAGGGACCTCACACAATTCTCCCAATTGCCATCAGCTGCCCCATGGTGTTTTCCTGAAATTCATCAATGATCTGAAATCTCTGATTTGAGTTTTGAGAAAAGCCAGAAGTCACAGGGTGCCAAATCTGGGCTGTAGGGGGCGCTGAGGCACCTGGATGATTTGATGTTTTGCAAAAAACTCTGCACAAGATGTGATACAGGAGTGGGTGTGTTGTTGTGATGAAGCCGCCAATCATCAGTTAACCACAGCTGAGGCCTTCTGAATCATCCAAATAGTTTCTATGGAGGAATGCTCAAGCTTAATGCAAAATCTGATGCAGATTCGCTGCTCTACTCTCTCAGTCATTTTGAATGTGATGGCCACACAGTACACATGCTCACTCAATGGCATTTACCACCCCCACTAATACAGTCAAGTCATCATTGTTCATGCATGTGCATTCCAGTCCACTCTCCTTGGCTACCAGGTTACATCAGTGTCACACAAACCATTCTCGTTATATTAACAATCGTTGTACTTTTTCCAGACAGACCTTATAGTATCCTAAATTGGAGTGGCAATAATGCAGAAGGATTAAGAACAAATACACTGGTATCAGCAAGTGATAATAAGTTGTGGTTCTATCACTTACTAGCTGTGTGGCCCTGGAAAAGTTACTAAAACTTTCTGAGTTTCATTTTTCTCATTGGGCAAATGGGGACCCTAATAATGCCATTCTCATGCATATATTGTGAAGAGTCAATCATACAATTCATACAAAGAATTTCACACAGTGCCTGGCACATAGCAAGCATTCAATCATTATAAGCTGTTAAGAGTAATACAGCATTTCCTTAATCTTAGATGTGTAATTTTCTTTATTTTAATGTTTCTGAAATCAGACCATGTCTTGTAATAAATATTCACATGTATTATTTTTCTCCCCCCCACGACACACACACTATTATTTCTAAATGCACGGCACACTTTGCAAATGACAGCATCTTAGAATCAAGATCTGCATCTGCCTCTACACAGCCTTTAATAGTTATCAACCTGAACTCCTTTGGGGAGAATAAGAAATGAAATCTGCTAAACCAAGCATGCAGCTACATTTGTTTCTTCCATACCCCATGCAGGATCCCATTCAGAACTTGGTGAACAATATAGGCTACCGGTTACTCTGCTCCTTTTGTTTGCCTGGTTGTGGTTCCATATTGAGTGACTGCACATACATCATCTCATTTAATGCTCACATCAACCACGTGAGGGCAGCATTATTATCCCCATCTGGACACTGAGGCTCAGCGTGTCTAAGAAACTGGCACAAAAGCATGTAGCTAGAATATAGTGCATCCAGTTTATAAACCAGGTCTATTTGACTTCATTGCCCAGGCTATTTCCCAGGATACTATTAGGAAGGTGGGAATTAGAGCTCTTCTAACTTCCAGATTATTAACTCCCAGGCCGAGGCCTCATACATGGCTTTCAACAAACAGTGGTTCTCTGGGGGCTGCCAAGAGGTGTGTGAGGAACAGGACTGGTGCCGGCTCCAATGTCCCATCAACCTTTTATATACCCCCTGAAGGGGCCCATGTGTGCGCACAGACACACATACACACAGTGTGTGTGTTCACATGCCATGCACACATGCACAGACACGTACACATAGGGCAGCCGTCTGCAAGAAAGGCTGCGCAGAAGGGTGGGCCTCATTGGAGCAAGGAGGCTGGTTGTTTCCCAACAGCCTGCCAGGAGAGCAGCCACTGCCTTAGCACAGTTTCTTTCTAGACTGCAGTTCTAGACTGTAGATCTCATATGCCAAGAACCAGGATTCTGTCTGTCCCCAGAGGACAAGGACTCAGGAAACCTAACTCAGACCAACACACACAGAGGACTGACATCGAAACCAGTTGTCAGTATATTAATTTGCAGTGAGAGCTCTGAGTGACAAGTGGCCTGCACATGTGGGCCTGACCAGGCTCTGCGTCCCTGGAGATAGCTTCTTACAAAGCAAATTGCCAGCCAGTGGCTTAGTGAGCATGGAGTCAGGGCAGGGCGACAGGGAAGGCCTGATGCCATGACCCCAGGAGGGGTGGCCTGCAAGAGCACCAGACTCCAGGGCAGCCCTCACCCTGCTCCCTCCCCCTGAACAAGCCCTGCTTCCTTTTCCACTGTGGCTCCTACAAGGTGGTTCCTGAGGCTGACCAGCCCTGCTTCTCCTGACAGTCCCCACCTTTCCCAGAGGTGACTGCCTCAATGGTGATGGCCTCTCTGAGCTCTGACTGATCACCACTCAACCCCTAACATGCTGATCACTGCCCAAGCCCCACATCCAGTGTGCACTGGGCCCCCCACCCCCACCCCGTCTGGAGTGCCTGCAGTCAGAGAAAGAGGAGTTCGGCCTATTTCTCGCTGCTGCTACACTGCTGAGCAAGCCCAAATGCAAGTTCCCCTCACCCGGTCCCACCAGGGTGGATCTCAGTAATTGCAGGTCCACCATTCTGAGCCTGCAAGGAAGTTCTCTTGCCCCAGACCTGACAAGGCAAACGTAGAGGATGAGCCTTGAGAAAGGACCCTCTAAGCTCAGTTCACATACTCTGCATCGCTTGTCTCAGAGGGTCCTCTCTCAACCCTCAGCCCGTAGTCAGCCATGTTCTTGCCAAATATCCCAACCTCTCTCCAACCCTGAGCCCAACCCTGAGGGACACCCACCACATTTCTGCAGCCACTCCCCCACAACGATCACACTCCCTGGGGCTCCCCATGGCTTCCCGGTGCTGCCTGAGATCCCTGAGAACGGGAAGTTCATCTGGATAATAACAATAAGCATTGATAATAGCATCTATTATACACATAAGAAATATGTACCATATGCCAGGTACTCTGCTAAAATCTTTACATGTCTTAGAATCTCATTTAATCCAACAATCAACCACAAGAGATGGGTGGTATTCATACTTCATGGATGAGGAAACCAAGAAGCCAGGAGTAGAATCCTCAATGTCACCCAGCTACTAGGTGACAGGGCCAGGCCTTGATCTCAGACCTGGTGCCAGAGCTCATGCTTATAAGCACTACTCTATCTTGCCACCCATCCAGCAGTGACATCTATTGTCTAGTGCTGCTGTCAAGTGTCCTATGGTGGTAGGAATAGTATGAGGTTTTATCTCTTCCATAATTTATTCAGAAGGGCTAGGAAGCAAACAAACATAGTTCATGGGATAAGAGTAATGAGAGGTGCTATTTAGATGGGGTAATGAGTTTAACTCCGTCAGCACCCCCATACTTTAATATGGATTACTAAATTCTATTTATTTATTTATTCTTATTTTTATTTATATGTGCAAAAGCAGTTTCAATCTTGTTTCAGTCAATTGTCACCCCTCCAAGGCCTTACAACATGAAAATTCCTCCATCAATATCCAGGGCTAGGGCCACTCCCAGGTGAACCTGCCCACCCAGTTGTCCTTCTGGTATCAACATCTGTCTTCCCTAGGACTATCTTCTGTGACCAGGACAGCTTTCACCAGACTGTGCCTCATGCCCTGGCTAGTGGCCCTATTCCAGGTCTCCCTAGCTCCCAGCCCACAAGCTGTGGGAGCCTTCTGCACCCGCCCTACCCTTTGCAGAGCTATCCCCATTCCACATGCAGAAGCTCCTTCTTTCTCTTGGTTCATTGGCATTACATCAAAAAAGAAGAAAATTAGAGTGAGAAAAAAATAAAGCTATGGTTTTAAGATTTCCTGGCATAATTCAAAGGAAGATTATACTAATTTTGAGGGGAAAAATCTTCATCTAGGGGGCATCATAAAAATTTTCTACATCATTTAAACCTGTTATGATTTAAACCAGTAAATTTGTAAATATAATAATAATAATATAATAATAATAATACCATTTAAAAAACAACGTGAAATGTATTTAAGCAAATGCCTGGAAAGCTATTCAGAAAGTCTTTGCATGGGTCCTTCTTCCAATGTCAACAGAAACTGGTAATCATGGCTTTCTAAATAACTAGCATGAAAAGGAAATAGGCCTGAAAACCTTTCCTAGGACTATGGTGTACTCAGAAGGGACATGGGAGGGACCACAATAAGATGAGGAGAAGATGGCACGTAGTGTGTGTGTGTGTGTGTGTGTGTGTGTGTGTGTAATTAGTTTACTTACTATTAGAGAAAGGGAGAGAGAAAGGGAAACATCAATGTGTGGCTGCCTCTTGTGCACCCCCTACTGGGGAAGACCAGCCTCGGGTAGTTCCTAGTCTAATGGGGAGTGACACACTGGTACCCCAGCAACTACCACATGATGAAAGCACGGGGGGGCTTTGACATACACAGGCAACAACTCTAGAGATCAACTGCCAACCCTTTGATTCAGTTGGGAAAGTCAGTGAACCCCTCTGTGCCTCCCTTTCCTCATTTCGATAGTGAGGAAAGTAATAATGAGCTAAAGTATGTAAATGTCCCAGAATAGTGCTTGCTACACGCTGTATGTTCCAGCCCTTATTGTTGTTGTTGTTATAACAGAGAGGACACAGTCTACTCCACACCCCTCACCCACCACCACCAATGGCAAGGTTTGGGGAAGGCTTGCTGAGCTGTGCTACCAACGTTGGGGGAGTTGGCCAAGTGGAGAAAGTGGAAGAGGAAATAGCATGGGTGAAGAAGAGGCTTATTAAAGTGTATGCTGTGTGAGAGGAACTCTATCACAAGCGTGATGAATACTGAGATTTGGAGAGAAGAGTAGTAGCAGATAAGGCAGAGAGGTACAAAGGGGAATCTTTCTTTACCATGCTAAAAACCTTGAGTGGTTTTCTTTGTGCGTTGGAAGGTGTTGAAGAGTTTTAAACCGAGGAGCAACGTAATCAGATTTGCAGCCTAGAAAAGAACTTTGCATGGGAGAGCCTAGAAGAAGGGTCATCTGATAGAAGGGCGACCAATTTCTCTCCTAAGAAATGATGAGAACTCAAAGTGGCATGGATCAAGAGACGAAATCAAAGACATTAGGATTTCCAGCCCAAGGTGGTGAACTAAATATGTACATTTTTCTCTCTGCTCCCTCCTAAAACCCTACTAAAGCAACATTAAATTATTTTTTTTAAGTATAAAACCCAAAGACAAAAGAGAATGAAGAATCAATAGCAGGAGCTTCAGCAGCACAATCAGTTAGCGTGCGGTACTTATAAGAATCAATAGCAATAAATTTTTGGAAACTGAAAGCAAACAACTAGTTGGTAATTGACAAGGAAACCCAAGGAAACTGGATTCTAGCCAGACAATGAGCAAAAACAAGAACTGCCTGGTCTGCAGTGCAGAAGCCTATAGGCCCAGACTCAGGCAGCATGGGGACCTCTGCAACCTCTGCAAGTGATGGGGAGCAGGGCTCAGGTGGGAGGACTGAGTGCATGTCTATTTAAGGAGCACTTAGAGAGTCAGTTCCAAGTTAAATTTAAAAATTTCTAGTAGTCTCATTTTTAAAAAGTAAAAAGAAATGCCATTAATTTAACCCAATATATCCAAAACATTATCATTATAAAAAAATTTTAATGAGGTCTTTGACATTCTTATTTTTCAAAAAACAATGTGTAGTTTTTATACTCACATCAATTTGGACATTAAGTTTTCATCAGAAATACTTGATTTATGTTTGGATTTCATAAAATCTACAGTTAAATGAACAACAGGGCAGGGACTGACTGTGGAAGCAGGGGTTGGGCAGGGCAGGGGACAGCAACAGTGGGAAATTGGGACAACTGTAACAGAACAACAATGAAAACAAAGATTTATGTACATCAAAAGATAATAAAACTTCTTAAAGATCTACAGTTATAAAAGTTCATTCAAATTGTTATGCAATTTGTAAAAGTTTCCCTGATATCAAATAGAATATACATTTTTAAAATAAATCAATTAAATTTAAAAATTTAGTTCCTTATTTACACTAGCCATGTTTTAAGCACTAAGAGCTTTTTGAGGCTAGATGCTACTATACTGAACAGCACAGGTGGTAGGATCTCTGGACTAAGGAACAAGTCCAGTTGAAACCAGAAACACACACTGAAAACAGTGTTTGTCTACATAGTGGATGTTGAGACTCTAGCCTTCTACACATGGACTCCAGTGATTGCTGTTAAGCCAGGCTAGACCTACCAACTAGGAGACAGGAAGATTCTTCTCCAGGAAGTCTGACCAGTCCAAGAGGAAGGCACAAACCTGTGACAGCAAGGATCCAACTGAACAATCTAGCAAAAGCACCTTATGTTGAGGCCCAGGGTTGGTGGGGCCCAACCATGAATAGGCAGACAGGGATCACCAAACGGGGAAGGAATGCCTCTTCCCAGAGACAGACTAAAACAAATGGGAAAGGAATTCAAGAGAAACAGACTATGCAGGAAAAAGAAAACATCCAGATATTCATTGATAATTACCTTAGAGAGGTAGGCGAAGATTTTGAATCCACTGAACTAGAACAGGAAATTATTAAAAAGTAGTATTCAGAAAACAAACAATAACACACAAAAAAAGAGCTCTTGGAAATTAACAGAAACCTGTGAGTAGAAAAGAAAGATTCAGTACAAGGGCTATAAGATAAATTTGAGTAAATCTCCCAGAAAATACAGCAAAATGGTAAGGGGATAGAAAATGAAAGAGAGAAGATTTTAAAATTAGAGGGTTAGCTCAGAAAATCCAGTAGGTAAAAAATAGGAATTCTAGTATAAAGGAGAGAAAATGGTAGGGAGGGAAACGTTTAAGAAAAAGTTCTTTTCAAGAAAATACCCCAGAGATTAAGGACATGAGTTTCAATGCTGAAAGGGCCCATTGAGCACCCAGAACAATGAATAAAAACAGAGTCACTGTAAAGCATAGAAGGGAAATTTCAGAACCCTTGGGCCCAATAAAATACCCTCAAAACTTGAAGAGGGAAAAAATATTTAAAAATGAATCAAAATATGATTGACATGAGACTTCTCACTGGCAACTCTAATATCTAAAAAAAGAAGGAAGGAAGGAAGGAAGGAAGGAAGGAAGGAAGGAAGGAAGGAAGGAAGGAAGGAAGGAAGGAAAGAAAGAAAGAAAGAAAGAAAGAAAGAAAGAAAGAAAGAAAGAAAGAAAGAAAGAAAGAAAAAGCAATGCCATTAAAATACCGAGAGAAAACAATGTTCAACTCAGAATTTTCTACTAATTCAAAATACCAAATAAATATGATAATTGAATAAAAATATTGAAAGATTTGCCAAGTCAAGAAAAAAATCACCTCCTATGAACCCTTTCTCAGAAAGTTACTGGAGGATAGGACACACCAAAATGAGGAAGTAAATGAAGACGGTGATGTGAGATCGAGGAAACAGAGGGCATGATACAAGTGTAGCAGGCATCGAGGTCAGTAGGGCAGCTCAAAGTTGGTCAGGAGCTTCAAAAGCAATTTGTTGAAGAAAACATTGATAAGCTACCTAATATGTTTAAAAATACTGAGAGAAAATTTAGACATCTGGAAAAATGCTTAGGGGATGAATTAGTAGTGAATACAAAGAACACAATGGGAAAATATTAATAGAAGGTAATTATAAATTCCACAAAGAACAAAGAGTTGTGCAGAAAAAGGACAAGTGATAACTAAGCTGAAAATAAAATTTAGTCATAGTCATATAAATACAAATCTTGATCAAACTGAAATTATCATATGAATAGGAGGGGAGAATGAGGGAGTTGCAGAAATGTGTGGTGTGTGTTCTTGAGGAGACAAGAGTGAAAAGCCTGGTGTCCAGCTGCCATAGATGAAGTCAACGGATGAGGCTACAAGTGAACTACCAAGAAGTAACAGTGTGAACATATAATTCAGAAATGGAAGGAAAGGGGACTCCATCGGGTGGAATGACCTGAGGCAGGAACTACAGTATTTTTGTAAAGAACTTGTAGAATTATCTGATTGTTTAAACTATGGTCCCTTTGGGCTTTGTTTAAAAATTAAAAATTTAAACAGGGAACTATTGAGGATTGACAGAATTTTCTCATTGTGGAGAGAAAAAAAAGAAAGAGAACAGTATCAGTCAACTTGGACTGCCATAACAAACTATCATAGGCTGGGTGGCAAAACCAACAGGAACTTATTTTCCCAGTTCTGGAGACTGAAGTCCAAAACCAGGGTCCAGCAGGGCCAGTTCCTGGCGAGAGTTCTCTTCCTGGATTGCAGAGAGCCAATTTGCTGCTGTTTCCTCACATGTCCTCTTCTTATAAAGCCACAGTCCTAACAGATTGCTACTCTTATAATCTCATTTAACCTAAAGATCCTATCTCCTAATGTTACGGTATTGGAGGCTAGGGCTTCATCATTTGAATTGGACAGGGCAGGGTTTGGGGGAAGGGACATGATTCAGTCCATAGCAAGGAGTCGGGATTGATTGGGCATTTCTAGTTTGAACAACGGAATGAATGGGGGTGTCACAGCATAGATACAGAGCCTAAGCAGGAGGGCAGGGAGCCAGTCAATCAGCAATGACAAGTTCCAGTTTAGGCTAAGTATGCAGTACCAGTGGGACAGCTAAGAGGAGCCATCCAGTTGATGATTGTACTTAAGAGTGCAGAGGTCAAGGTCTAGGTCAGAGCTAGAGACAGTCATTACAGTTAAAGCCACAGACATTCTGGGAATGGAGTAGGCTGAAAGGAAAGGCAAATACAGATGTCTAACAATCACCAAGGCTTAAGGGTCAATGGGTTTCATGAAGAGAAGGAGACCCCAAGGAAGCTGAGGAAGTGATCAACCATTTAATGCTCCAGAGAGACCCAAGGATATAAGGACTGGAAATTGTCCACTGGTCTGATGGTGAGGAGGACACTTACCCAGACCAGGTTGGTGGGGACAGAAGCACACTACCCTAAGTTGAGGAGCAAATGGGAAACAAGTGGATGGGGCATGAGTAGACAGTAGAGTGCTCTTTCTAGATGTTCAACTGTGAAGGAAGAGAGAGAGATACAATGATTATGTGTTTAGAGGGGAAAAACACGACAGAGAGAAGATACAGGAGAGACAAGTAATAACTGAAAGCTGTGAGGCTATGGTAGATATGGAAGGGGGTAAGATACAAAGCCATGGTGATGGGCTTAGTCTTAGGGAAAGCATGCTTCCATAGACATGCAAGAGAGTAGGAGCAAAGGGGGGGACAGTAGAAAAGAATAAAATATAGAGGTTGGATCACCCCTATAATTTAATCTCTTTTGAGTTATGCTCCCAGGAGTTGCTGCATGAGAACACTTGGTCACCATACTCTGGTTTGTTTTGGCTCCTGTCCTATCCATCCTTCCCTCATCCTGCTCCTCTGAGTGCCAGCCTCTTGTCCTTTCCCTTTTCCCTGCCCTACTTGCCCATCATTGACATGGTTTTGCTAGGCCTCCACTGTCGCTAATGGCCAGCCTCACTGCACAAAGGCAACTGGGGGAATTGGGACAAAGGTGTTGAGGTCCAAGTATCCAATACACAGCTAATGAGCCCACCAGGGGGTACAGGGGGAAACAGCTGAAGGCATAGCTGGATCATAGTTGTCCTTCAGAGAGATGCCCCTCTGGCAGGTAGAGATGACACTGTCACCTTCCTCAACACCTGCCTGACAGATTGAGGACGTGGAAGAGTGCAAAGAAGGTCAGCCCACCAACATTTGAGTCCTTCATCAGGTCCCTGGTCATTTCTGACCCTTGCAAATGAAAATAAAAAATTCTCAGACCCATAACCATACACAGTGGCTGTACTTTTAGTATTCATTGACTAAGAAAATGTAATTCCAAAGGCTCCTCTGAATCTACTATTGCCTTTAAGTATTTTCTTTTTTACAAGTACATTTACATATTTGCAACATAAGTGAATACAAAATTTCAAGACATACCTGTCTGTAAGCAATGTTTGGTGAGTGTGTGCATCTGTGGAACTCTTTGCAGTAAATGTACTTTCTCCCATTCATCTGGGTCTAATTTCCACCAGTAGGAAAAGACCAATCCAGACTTTGCCAGAGTTTGGGGTGGGAGGAGCACTCTGCTGTGGCAGAGAGCTACCTTCATGAGGTCAAACCAGATATCAGCAAGATCACGGAAAGGAAGCTCCTACATGAAGATTGCCACTCATGCCTGCAGGCACCAAAGAATATCTTAATAAGCAAATGATTCCCTATGTCTAAATGAATGTGTCAAGATCACTGGAGTGAATAAATGTTTCAGTTAGGAACTGTGTCAGTTATTGTTTGTAACAAAGCTCTCTCTTCAGTCTTAAGAAAATTGTCCTCATCCCTCCATCTCCACCCACTCAATTGTGCAATCCGTTATGTGCCAGCCTAGACCTGTATACATCATATATACAATCTCATTTAATCTTGACATCCTCATGGAGTAGGTATTATTGCCCTCATTTTATAGATGGGAAAACTGAGGATCAGAGAGGTCAATTGTGCTGCCCAAGGTCATATAACCAATAAATGATGGAGTTTGGTTTCAAACTCAGATTCTTATGGTACAAATTCTCTTTTAACTACCATACATAGTCTTTTTTTCCTCTGAAATTAGAGATTTTGTTGAGAGATAAAGTAGAGGTAAGGGGTGGGTGGTAGTCATTCTTTAAGCTGGTTCCAGGCAGAAGGAACTCCTCTTAATGGCATTTCCATAATTAGAATGTATTTTTTCTGATAGTTATAATTCAGGCAATTGCAGCAACATTCAGCTGAAACCTGGCATGCAAGATGTTCATTTCTCCTAAAGTTCACTTTTAATTGGTCCCAGTTCTTTCCAAGTCTGAAAGAAGTGCACAATGTGTACTTCTGATGTTTTCAATGTTGAAGTCTGACAGTACTCAATCCCTGGAGCTCATTCTGAATTCCCTGGTAAGAGACAGGGAGGACTGAGTGCAAGAGGCAGACAAAGAGGAAAGTAGCAGGGTACGGGGAAGCTTGTCAGACAAGAGGACTGGCCCCAAAGGGGCTCTAGAATCCAGAGTCCATTCTGTGAACCATAGCGGGTAGGAAAACAGCCTGCAGAGGAGCTGGCAGTCCCTCACTCCCCACAGATCTCCAGGGACCCCTGGGCTGTAACCATGATTCCCCACTTCATCAGTCTGAACAGTCCTTGAGGCTTCCACCATAATTACAGTGGATACCCTCAAAGGAAGCTGGATTGTGTCTGGTCACATAAGGCTCTTCAAGAAATCTCAAGTCTCTGGACTTAAGAAATAGTGCAAATCCCAAAGAGTTCTACAGCTTGCATTAAATGAAGAGAGAAAACCAGGGAACCAGAATAGCATGGTGGGGAGAACAGAGGATAAAGTAGGACCAGAAGATGTAGATTTATGTCTACTGCTTGCTATCTATGTAAATTCCTTGAGCCTCAATTTCCTGAGCCAGAAAGAAATTGAGTTAATAATCAAATCTAGTGAGGACTAGATGTGGCACTATATCTAGCCTTGCTCAAACTACTATTTCTTACTATAGCAGACTGGATGTTCTGACAAACCCTCTGACTGCAAAACAAAGTATGAGAATAAATGAGTTATGAAGAAATTAAAAAATTCTCAGAGTCCAAAAATTAGGTAAAGATGTTGGGAACCAAACAGAACACTAAAACCAACTTTCTCTTGGGGGCATCTGGCAAACCCATGTGACCTTGAGCTTCAGTATTCATGGCCCAGAAGCTTATAGGAAACAAGAGACAGACTCTATGGCCCATCCAAAATGGGAAGTCTATACAGGAGAACCACCACCCCCTGCATAAAGCCAGGAACTCAAAGCACTGTGTTCTCAATGGGTTAAGTAGAAATAGAAATGAGATTCAAACTAAGAGTAAAGCAAACTATAAACATGACCAAACAGATTTTAAAATTTTTTTAAAGTATAATAATGGAAATCATAATAGATGTAACATGTTTAGACATACTTAATGAGCGATTTCATCAACTCTAAAGCAAATCTGAAAAAAATTACCCAAAATGCAGCATAGAAGTAAAAAAATTTGAATATATGAAAGAGAGGTTAAGAGATACGGAGGCTGAAGTGAGAAGGTCTAACAAACCTAACCAGTTTCAAGAGGAGAAAAAGATACAGAAAAGCATTATTTGAACAACTGATGGCTGAGAATTTTTCAAGAGTTAAAAGACATTAATCTTCAGATTCAACAAATTTCAAGCAGAATAATTAACACAAAGTTCACTTCTAAACACAGTGAATCTGCAAAACACCAAAGGCAAAGAAAGGACCTTTAAAATGACGAAGGGGAGAAAAACAAACAATCAAACTGACAGGTGACTTCTCAGTGAAAGCCAAAAGACAGTGGAATGATATCTTCAGATACTGAGAAAAGAAACAAATTGCACACCCAACAAAAATGTTCATTAAGAATGGGGCCGGGGAGGGTGAAACTTCCAGACAAAAATTGAGACAATCGTCAGCACAAGACCCTCACTGTGCCTGTTATCTACCTATTGTCTCTCAGCTCCAAATTTGTTCTTCTGCTCCCCAAAAGTGGAGATGGACTTTAAATACTTTTTCTTTGCCAGCTGGCATCACATTAAGTTTTGTCAATAAAGTACACTAGAAAGCTATTGCAGAGGGGTTTTCCTTTGAGGTTCTTGACCTTTCAGCCCAGCTTCTCAAGCACCTGGCTCCTCCACAGCAGGGCAACCAGCAGTGCCTAGCAGCCAGCAGCTTCCCCCAGCAGCTCCCCAGGTGGTATCCTAGCAGAGTGCCTCTGATGAGACAACTCTTGATGAACAGCGTTCCCTGGCAACTTGGAGGACAGATTTCCACAAGTTCCACCATTTTCTGCTGCTGAGTGAGCCACGGCCACACTCTCTCCAACAAGGTCTGCATCTCAAGGTGTTTACTCTTAGGCTTTCTAGAAGTGCTGGGTGCTCCCTATACCTGCTATCCCTATATTCCTTAAAGTTCTATTTGCTACTTATTACCTAATCCCTTATTTCTCCAATCCTCATTATAATTAATAATTCTTTATTATAAAATTTCCCTACTCAAGTGACTATGTGGCTTCTCTCTTCTGATTGGACCTTGCCCAATACATTCCTTAAAGGGTATATTTAATTCAGAAGAACTGCAATCACAAATAGAAAGTCTAAGATGCAATAAGGAATGATAGCCAAAGAAATCAGTAAATATGGACAAATTTTAAAAATACACATTCATTTCTTTCTTTCATCTTTCTAAATCTGGTGCCTTTAAAGCAAATCTGCAGAAAATTGTCCCATTGGTCTTCCCCTTCTAGGCAAGACAGAACGGTGGCACAATGAAAGTATGAGCTTTGGAATCAGACAGATCTCTTTAAGCCTGTTTCCTCATCTGAAAACTGAGACAACAATGACTAAGTCACCCATGTACCATGAGACTTAACTCGGATAATCTATTTGTAATTGTCTAGAACATGTAGTACCTTCTTTCTTTTGAGAAACCATTTTGAAAAAATGACTTTCCCCCAGAGAGCATAGAGTTTTCTTTTCTCCATGCTCTTGAAAGGAATTCTCCAATGTCCTTGTCCTAATGGGTTTATTTCATTAGCTGATGTCTGCACAGAGCTCAGAAAAAGTCAAGTGTTGAGCCAGCTCTTTCTACCATCTGGTTCTCTTCCCTCCCTAATGGATTTCTAAATCTTAAATCTGAGCCCTGGATATTTGGCCCTCATGCTATAATCAGATCTGGGAGAGACCAGCTGTCCTGAGCCAAGAGTGAAGTGAGAAAGGCAAGGTAAATGCTTGCACATTCTTTAAGGATATTTGCAATGCTGTGAGTTTTAAGCCAGTCTATCTTTGCTGGCACTAGCTGAGCCAAACCATTATATAACATACAGGGATGGTAGAGAGGGGAGGGAAGTTTGACATCAAGACTTCCCCAAATCCACAGAATAGTCTGAGTATCAACCAAATGTGCTCACTCACCATATAATGAGTTTGCGTCTGGCTGGTTTGAATGGATGCCAACTAGACCCTGTACTACTCAGTCTTTTAGCTACTTGGTCATCACTCTGTTAGTGACATAAACAGCATTCTGTGGGCAAAGCCTAGCATGAAGACCAGGGTGAAGCAAATGTAAAACTACATGGCCTGTCTCCCCTGGGAGCTCATCCAAAAAAGAGCAAGTGAACTCACAGTTTCACAATCTCAGAAGTTGCCTAGTGCCTCCTCCTCCCCAACCCAGGACTTTCAGTGTCTGGTGGCATGTTTCCAGGGATGGGGAGGTCACATTCTCCAGAGAAGGGTCTCCCATGAGAGAAGTACTGAACATTAGAAAGTTCTTCTGGGCTTGCAGCTGAAAATTTCCTTCCCTAAATAAAAGAGTGTAACATACAATGTCAACCTCCAAAGCAAATGGCAGGGTTCATCTCTGAACTACAGATATTATATTTAAAAAAAATATGTGGGATGACTGGAAATCAGAGGACAGTATTCAGTGAGTGATTCACGGCAGAAGTGACTACCTCTCTATTCACTTGAGTTGGGATCCTCCACTGATGTCTTCTGAATTTAAAAGTCTCTGCCCAGAGACTCACTGGAGTGACATCAGAGGAAGTCTGGTGGAGAGTGAGGACTTTCACCACCTCCCAGTAAAAATGAGGCCACCCCTAGGGTGTCAAAAGAGACTGGCTGAGGAATCTGCACTTCTACTTTCACCCGGCTTTAATAAGGTAGCAACTCTCCTTCCCCACAGAGCTTTGTCAGAGAAAACCAATGAAAAGAATTGAGCAAGATCCACAGTGTCATAATATTATGCATACAAATACATCCAGATTTCAAGTGAACATCTCTTATCATAACAAGAACCAGAAAAATCTCAAACTGTATGAAAAATAGAATTGAAAGATGCCAACCTCAAGATGCAAGAAATGTTAGAATTATCTGACAAAAACCTTAAAGTGGTCAAGCTTTAAATTTTTAAAAAAGCTTCAATGAGCAATTACAAACATGCTTGAAACAGCTGAAAAAAAATGAAAAGCCTCAGGAAAGATATAGAAGACATAAAAGAAAAACAAGTGGAAATTTTAGAACTAAAAAAATACAATAACGAAAATAGAAAGCTCGGTGGATGACTTCAACAGCAGAGTGGAGGACACAAAGGAAATAATCAGTGAACTGGAAGATAGAACAATAAAAGTTATTCAACCTGAAAAACAGAGAGAAAATAGACTAAAAAAAAGGAACAAAGTCTTGGATGCCTATGAGACCATGACAAAAAATCTAACATGACTTCTATTGGAGTCCCAGAGGAAGAAGAAAAAGAGGGCAGATATCAAATAGAATTCAAAGAAATAAGAGCTAAAAACCTCCTCAATTTGGCAAAATACATAAGCTTATAGATTCGAAAAGCTAAGGGAACCCAAGACAAGATAAACACAAGGAATTTGTCTAAATGCTTTGTCTATATTGAAAAAAATTAGCACCCATTCATGATTTTAGAAAGCTTCTTGAAAAATAGAAAGAGGGGAACTTTCCCCACTTAATAAAGAGCATCTACAAAAAGATCTACAGTAATATTATAATGGTGGAAAACTGAATGCTTTACTCTTAAGACTGGGAACAAGTCAAGGATGTTTACTCTCACCAATTTTATTTAACATAAGAGTATGAAAGCCAGTGCTAGAAGATCTTGCCAGTGCAATAAAGCAAGAAAAAGAAAAGGCATAGATGAAGGAAGGAAGGAAGGAAGGAAGGAAGGAAGGAAGGAAGGAAGGAAGGAAGGAAGGAAGGAAGGAAGGAAGGGAGGGAGGGAGGGAGGGAGGAAGGAAGGGAAGAAGAGAAAGGAAAAAAAGAGAGAGGAAAGGAGGGAGGAAGAAAACTGTTCTTATTTGCAGATGACATGATTGTTTATGTAGAAAATCCCAAGGCATCTACAATATAACTCCTAGCACTAGTAAGTGAGTTTAGCAAGGTTATAAAATACAAGATGACCACTAAAAAACCATTGTATTTCTATGTACTAGACTGAATTCTCATATGTTATACAAAAATTAACTCAAAATGAATCATGCACATGAATGTAAAAAAAAACTACAAAACTTTTGGAAAAAAACATAGGTGAAATTTTGGGGATCTAGGTCTAAACAATGAGTTCTTAAGCTTAAAACCCAAAGTACAGGCCACAAGAGTAAAACTTGGTAAGTTGGACTTCATCAAACAACAACAAAAAAAACCCTTTGCCCTGTGAAAATTCCTGATTTAAAACAAACAAACAAACAAACAAAAAACAGATAAGCCACAGACCAGGAGAAAACATTTGCCAACCTCTTACTCAACAAAGGACTGTATTCAGAGCATATAGAGAACTCTCAAATCTCAACGGTATAAAAACAAACAGCCCAATTAGACAATGGACAAAAGCAATGAAGAGATATGTCACCAAAGAGAATATACAGATGGCAAATAAGTGTATGAAAATGTGTTCAATCAACATCACTGCTCACTACAGAAACACAAATTAAAACCACCAAACTATATTACTGTGCACTTATCAGAGTGGCTAAAGTAAACAATCATGGCAATACCAAATGTTGGTGAGGATGCACAGGAACTGAATTGTGAATGGAAAGGTAAAACAGTACAGCCACTCTGGTAGTTTCTTCCTTTTTAAAATATTTTTAACAGAGAGAAAAAAGGAGCTGCTACCCTTTGTGACAGCATGGATGGAACTGGAGAGCATTATGCTAAGTGAAAAAAGCCAGGTGGTGAGGGACAAATACCATATGATCTCACCTTTAACTGAAACATAACCAACAAAAGAAAAAATCAAACAAAATGTAACCAGAGATATTTAAATTAAGAACAATCTAACAGTAGCCAGAGGGGAGCATGGAGGGGACAGTGGGGAGAAGGGTTTTCAGGAACTACTTACTATAAAGGACACATGGACAAAACCAAGGGAGAGGCTGAAAGCAAAGGAGGGAGGTGGGTTTGGCTGGGGTGGGGACAGTGGTGGGGAGAAAATACAGACAGCTGTAATTGAACAACAAGAAAGTAATCCATAAAAAATAAAAAATAATAAAACATTTTAAATCATTTTTTATTTTCAGCTACAATTACAATATGGTAGTTTCTTTAAAAAGTCAACATTCAATCACCATAAAAGCTTCCCTCCTCTATACTTATTCCAAAGAAATGACTTATATTCACACAAAAACCTATACATGGATGTTTGTAGCAGCTTTATTTACAACAGCCAAAAACTGAAAAGTTGGATGTCCTTTAATGCATGAATGCTTAAGCAATCTGTGGTACATGTGTACTGTGGAATACTACACAGTGATAAAAAGGAATAAACTATTGATATGCACAATGAGTTGACTGGATCTCTACAGAATTATACTGAAGTAAAATAAAAACCAATCACAAAAGGTTACATACTGTGTGATCTCACTTACATAACATCCTTAAAGTGACAAGTTATGTAAATGATGTTTGCCATGAGTAAAGAGGAGATGGGGAAGGAGCAAGGCAACTGTGGTTGTATAAGGACAGCATGAGGGACCCTTGTGGTCACAGTTGCCATCTTCAGAAATCTGAGGGCTGTCGTGGAGAGAAGGAGATATGTTCTGTGTGATTCCCTAAGGGCTGTGACAGCCTGAAAGAAGCTACAGGAAAACACGTTTTTTTCTAAAGTTTCACAGCAGTGGAACGGGTTGTCTGGGCCATAACAAGCTCTCAAAACTAACGGGGGTGTTTGGGCTGATGGTCCTTTGAACGGAATGTTAGGGGCTACAGTCTTAGATAACTTAAAGACTTTCAGAAGGAGTGTTGAACCAGAGTAGGTAACTATGGGTCCTTAGAGCACTAATTCTGACTGTAAGAAGCCAGGCTAGAGGTCAGACCTGGTAGGCAGGCAGAATTCATGATCATAACAACTTTTAGTGTCCAAGCTCAGAAAACTCTGGGGCCAACCCCCTGTTTTCCTCAGACCCTGACACCATATTGAAAACTCCTAAAGAAAGAGGAAACCTCACCTGATGAGAGCCCAAGGAGCTCTCCTCCAATGACACAGCTCCCTGGGAAGCAACAAAGTGTCCCGAGTAAAAGGCTTCTGTCATCCAAGTGTCATCCGTGCAAAGCTCTCTGGAGCTCCTCCACGCAGCATCAACAGACCAGCTAAAGCCAGCTAAGGTGACCCAAGCCTACTCTGAACCATGCAGGCCTGAGCAGAGATGACCTTATAAACACACCTACAAGACACATGTGCTGCCCTGCCTGGCCCAGCCTTCCAGCTGGTGTTTGTTTAAACCTGAAGTCAGCAAAGATTTTCTATAAAGGGCCCAATAGCAAATATTTTAGACTTTGTGAGCCAAATAGTCTCTGTTGTTGCAAATACAGAGGTTGGAGCATAAAAGCAGCCATTGAAGCAAGTAAATGAACATGACTATGTTCCAATAAACCTTTATGTACAAAAACAGTTGGTGGGCCCATGAGTCACAGTTTGTCAACCCTGATGTAAATTCATGACCATCGCAGGCAAACAGGCTGGATTCTCCCTGATTCTGAGTTAATTTCATCAAAGAGCTCTTCCCCTCTATGCCTGGCCAATTCTTCCAGGACTTTTGACCATCTTGGGGCTGGTTAGGCCCAGAGAACCCATCTTTGGATATCTCCAATCTCCTCATCCCTGCCATTCCACTCCTTGCCTCTTGCTGTATTCTTTAAGACACCACATACCTTGTGGTTGTCCAAAATTTCCCTCCATGCCTTTACTCATGCTGTCCCTTCTGCCTGGACTGCCCTGTACCCTTCTCTTCACCAGCTGTTTCTTCAACCTTTAAGAAGCAGCTCAGCCATATCGACCATACAATCTTCTAGAAGGCCTTCTCTGTACCACCCCCAATCCCTCTGTACCTCAGGCTGAACCAAAGTCCCTCCTTTCCATTTTCATAATTCTCTGTACCACCCCCAATCCCTCTGCGCCTCAGGCTGAACCAAAGTCCCACCTTTCCATTTTCATAATACTCCATGATCTCCCCACTGTTTGAAAATTATTCATTTATTGGTATATCTCTCTAATTAGACTGTGGGTTTGGGGAGGGAAAGATTAGTTTCTTACTCATTTATGTGTCCCTAGTACCCAACTATGGCTCAGAATAGGTATCCAGTAATGGCTGAGAGAACTATCAGCTGGACAAATGAATTACCACACACAGCCTTTTGCAGGGAGTTTCCGTGCTCTGCATACACATTTCCTCATCTCCTTGCATATTGCCCTGGAGCTTCCTACAATCATTTCCCCATGTCTGACTCTCATTTCCATCACTACCCTTTCTGCATGGCTAATGTTTTCACACTCAGTTCTCTCCTTAGAGGATGAAGACTACCTTCCGCTTCCCCTTCTTCTCTGGACTCCAGGAGGACCTCACAACACTGCCACCATAGCAACTCCTCAGAGGTGAGCATTTCAATAGAAGGCAGGATCAGGGGCTAGAGGTGTTTTATACCTTGGAATAAATAGGAACTTTTCAAACCGGAGAGCATCATCACCATTAGAAGATGCCCTGTTATCTAATAACCAGCGGAGAGTGTGGGTGCAAAAAGGTTGGCAATGTAAGAAGAAAGAAAACTGCCCTGGCCAAGTTACTCAGTCATAGTGTTTTTCTGATATGTTAAGGTTGTGGGTTCAATCTCCAGTCAGGGCACATACAAGAAGCAACCAAGGAATGCATAAATGAGTGGAAAAACAAATCGATGCTTCTCTCTCTCATTCTGCCTCTCTCCCTTCTGTTCTCTCTCCCTAAAAAATCAATTAAAAGAAGAAGAAAAAGAAAGAAAGGAAACACAAGACCAGATCCCAGCCAGAGAAACAGTTTTTAGGGGATAGTGGAGCAAGAAAAAAAATGGTGAGTTTTAGCCGGCAGGAAAGCAGAAGACTCTGCCTTCGCCAGCTCCTTGTAGCTGTTCACACTCAAGCCAAACATTTGTACATTCACCCATGACCAGTTCTTAAAGTTTCCCGAACCCAGGTGGGGAGAAGATTGGGAGTCTCAGGTCTATTAGCAGGCATTGCCCCGGAGAGCTCTGGACCTCCAGCCCTCCATGTTCTTATGGACTCATCAACTCCCCCGAGACCCTATCATGCTGACTCAGGCTATAGACTGGGCTTCTCTCTCCATTTTCCTCCCAGTATGTCAGTTCTCTACCAGGACTGCCTGTCCCCTGAGCCCAGCCTCCAAGGCTATAGTATGGCTCCTGACCTAGCACTTGCTATAACTTCTCTGGGGTCTAGGGTCCACCTCCTGTACCCTCTTCCATTACCACCCACCTGACAATAGCTACACCAACAAACAGGAGGGGCTCATTACATGTCCATTCTGATCCTCTATGATTCTCATATCTTCCATGAGCAGTGTCTGAGGCCAAGTGCTTGGGGCCCCTGAGTGCCCAAAGAAGCAGCTTCTACTCCTTTTCCATGAGCTGTCTCCTCTAGAAGAATGTTCTCCCTCTCCCTTCCTGGTGCCTTGAGTTTCCCGGACCATAACCCAGACTCTGCAGCATCAGTTTTGGCAGGGTTTCACCAGTTAATCTTTCATCTACATTGATTCTCTGAAAAAATGACTTCCTCATGACCCATCTTGCAGAGTTTCCACTTGGCAGTCTGAATGGCAAAGCACCTGTCAAACTCCAATGGTCTCTGCTGCAGGGAGAGAGCCAGGGCTTTCGAATCCAACAGACCTGAGGGAGAGGCCCAGCTCTGCCACACTCCAGCTGCGTGACCTCAGGTGAATCACTTGGTCTCTCTGAAGCTTAGTTTCCCCATTTGGAAACAGGTTAAAAGAACCACTGTTGAGGAATGTCATGGAGAAGATATGACCACCAGTCTGATCTGCAAGCTGGACCCAGGCACCTAAAGGCTCTCCACCCCCTTCCCGGTGCTTGGAATGCACTCTCGGCTTGCCTTCTCCATACAGAAGCTGCCCAAGGATACAGCTTTGAGATAGTAACATGATGATGAAACCATCTAGACTGAGTACATGACTAAACCAAGTTAAGGCCCCCTGGGAATGTGATTTAACCCAGTTAAGGCCTCTAGATAAACTTTCAAGATTTGACAGGCTGGTGCTGAAAACTACTCATCTTGAGGCAACCCAAGACAAGCCTCGTAAGTTCCCTTGTTTATTAAATGTGCCACCTACCAATCTGAAATGGTCTGCCTCTTTCTTTGTGGTTATTGAGAAGACAGAATAATGCAGTTCATCTGAGATTTTACAAACTGCTTATTTTCATTATGATTGTTTTTCATTGGTTCCCAGGCACACTGAGGCTGACTTTCAGCTTCTAGGCCTCAGAGAGCCAAAGTTAAGGACACAGGCTTGAGTGTCCCTGAGTGCTTCCCATCACTCTACTGGCCAAAGCCACAGCTTACCTCGCAAGGCAAGAGCCCACATGTAATGGAGGCTTGAAGTGAAAACCAAGAAATGGGGTCTTAATTCAGTTGCATAAATAAAGACATGGGGTGGTGTGACCAAAAACTCATTGATGACCCTGGCTCAGACTGGCCTGATTCCTGGGAATGGTTGCTTGGTACCATCTCAGAAGTTCAGGATGCAGCTTTCCCCAGGAGCAGGGAGCGGTACCCAGAAGCCACGTGGAACCCTGCGTTCTTTTCCCAAGCACAAAAGAAAAGAAGTTGAAACCCCACAGCACATAAGTCATTGTGGGACCAGCCCCTCTTTTCTCCTCCCTCTTCCCCTCGTGTCATAGTGGTCGGATGGACACGGCTTTGATGTCAGGTACATAGTGTCAAGTCCTACCTCCTGCGCCTGCTCATCTCTCTGGGCTTCAGATTCTTCTCAAAGAGTGGAGGTGATGATACCCACTTGTCAGGTTTCTGGGAAGATCAAATGTTTATAAAAGTGTTTCGTAAATCATAAAGTGCTACATGTTATTTACTGCATTCCTTCCTTTTTGGATCCCTTCAGTCAGGCCATTTCTTCTGCTCTCTACCTCCCACCTCCACCTTCAAGGCAGGAGTGGATCAGATCAGATGCACTGAAACTGAAAATAAATTACAACAATGTGTTTCTCTCCCAAATGGTATGAGTTCAAAGTTTTCTCTGTGCGGAGAGAAGAGACAGAGCCCCTCTGTGACAGGATTTCAGGCAAAATAAGCAGGTGAATGAATTGTTCGTAAGTTACTGGCTTCCTTGCTTCTGGGTCTTACTGGAGCCACAGCTGATCCTTGGGGGAAATTGTTGCAGGGTGCTTGGAAGTTGAATCAGAAAATAAAGCAGAATCTGGGCAGACCCTTCCCTTCTCCTTTCACCACTCTCCTTTCCCTTCGCCTGGTCTCAGACTCCCAGAGCTGGAGACTGGAACTGATCCTCCCTATGAAACTCCCTGCTTGCCGTTCTACCCCTCGTTGTCTTAAGGGATCTCTCCCACCAACGTGGAGGCTGAAGACAACCCATCCATAGGGCCTAGAAACAGCCCAATCATGGAGAGTTAAGAACTTTTGAATGTCCATCTGAATGACTCTTTGTCATTGGGGCCAGAAGCAGCCGCGGTTTAAAGCCCAGATTGCCCAGATTCAAACCCTCAGCTCAACTTAATTAGCTTGAGCTCGTTGCCTTTCCTGTGGGTCCCAGTGTTCTCATCTCAAAGAGGAACATAAGAAAAATATATTCTCTAAAAGACTAAATTAGTTAATGTAATCTAAGTCCTTAAAATAGTGCCTGGTATGAAGTAAGTGCCGTATGTGTTTGCAGCAGCTGTTGTCGTTAGTATTGCTATTGTTGCTTTGCGCCTCTTGTGTTACTGCTGGTAAGGTGGTAGACGGAAGCGCAGACTGCACTTAAAGTGCCCGGCACCCCCGGCATCTGTGCTGCGCTGAGCCCCTCAGGCAGTCCTGATGCGCACCAAAGCTTTCACCCACCGGGCTAGCAGGGTGAACAGTGCCCAGAGAAAAAAGTGTGCATCCTCTCAACTAGATTCTTTTAAATGTGCCACCTCACTTATTATCAGAGAAATAAAAATATTGAGATATCATTTTTCATCATCCGATTGGCAAAAATCCAAAAGTTTGACCACAAATTCTGTTGGTGAATCTGAAGGGCCACAGGCATTCTTGTATATCACTGGTAGGAATGCCAAAGGTTACCTTTGGCAATATCTAGCAAAATTACAACTTATTTACCTTTTAAGCCATAAGCCCACATCTAGGAGTCTATTCTAAAGGAACACTGGCAAAATATGAAGGGAGAAAAATGAGTGAGTGAAACTATTCATTGTAGCAGTATCTGTGAAAGCAAAAGACTAGAAACCACTCAGACACAGAGGGGGCTGGTTGAATACACTATGGTGCATCTGTGTGAAAGAGCCCTGGGCACCTAGGAAAAGGAAGATCTCTATCTACTAATTCCAGGTTAAGTGGAAAACGAAAGATGGAATAAAGTGTATACAGTATTACTATCACTTGTCTAAAAAAATGAGTGTGTATGTGTGTACACACATACACACAAATGAACCTTGAACAGCACAGGTTTGAACTTCACGGGTCCACTTACATGCAGACTTTTTTCCAACAAGCACACAGTAAGCCCTCGTATTTCCAGGTTTCACATCCATGGTTGGGAATCTGTGGATGTAGAGGGACTGCTAGATGCATTGTTCTATACCTTTTTTATGTAAGGGATTTGAGCATCCATGAATTTTGATATCTACAGGGGGTCCTGGAACCAATCTCCATGGATACCAAGGGACAGCTGTAGTTAAGTTTCTGGGGAGTCAAAAGTTATATGAATATTTTCAACTGCATCCCTAACCCTGCATTGTTCAAAGGTCAACTGTGTGTATGTACACGTATATGTCCTCATATATGTATGTGTATGTATATATGTATATGTAAAGAGTCCAAATATGTATCCTTTTTAGAAAAAATACACAGTGAGCCCTGGCTAGTGTGGCTCGGTGGATTGAGCACCAGCCGGTGAACTGAAAGGTCGCTATTTCAATTCCCAGTCAGAGTGCATGCTTGGGTTGCAGGCCTGGTCCCCAGTAAGGGGTGTGTGCGAGGCAAACATGTATCTCTCACACATTGATGTTTCTCTTCCTCTCTTTCTCCCTCCCTTCCCCTCTCTCTAAAAAACTAAATAAATAAAGTATTTTTTAAAATAAAATAAAAATGCACAATGCAAGGATATGTTGGGCTCTTTCTGCTTTGTCTTGCCTTTTCGAGGTCCACGTGTTAGCTCCATCTGGCCGTGGCTGCAGCGACCAGATGTGTACAGCTGCAACTGGTCACAGCCCTTGCACCACTGATCTCTTACATTTCCCTCTGAGATGGGCTGGCCACTGCTGGCAATCTCTTTGGTTCATGTATACATCTGAAAGTTCTAGGAATTTAACACTCCTGGGACAGTCCTTAACCAATAGGGGACAAGAGCACAGGAGCCATAGATCAATACTCCCATCTTCCATGTGTTGAGCAGATAGTGTTGAGGCACAGGGTTCCTCGGATGGTCCTCTGTGGCCTCAGCTCCAGTTGCCCGTTGTAGCTATCAGCTCAGTAGCACATTTTTAGATTGATCTTCCTTCCTCCTGTCTCCCTCTTCCTCTAGCTCTCATTACGGTCCCCAGGGGTCATCTCCAAAACTTAATTACTTGTGCACACTCATTGTCTCACAGTCTGCTTTGTGGGAAAATCCCAAACTAAGGCAAAGGATAAACCAATGTTTTGAAAGTTAATGATCATAGCCCTGGCTGGTGTAGCTCAGTGGATTGAGTGCCAGCCTTTGAACCAAAAGGTTGCTGGTTCAATTCCCAGTCAGGGAACCTGCCTGGGTTGTGGGCCAGGTCCCTGGTTGGGGGTGTATAAGAGGGAACCGATCAATGTTTCTCTCACACATTAATGTTTCTCTCCTTTCTTTCTCCCTTTCTTCCCCTCTCTAAAAATAAAGAAATAAAATCTTTTTTAAAAAAGTTAATGATTACTTATAGGAATGGGAAAGAATAACATAGAGAGAATAGAAATAGACACTAGACTGTATGAATATAGCTTGCATTTTAGACTTGACTTTTGATACATGTAAATATTTTATATAACTATAAAACAAAATTAAATTTCACAGAATAATCCCTAAAATTGAAAGCTAAATGAAACAAACCTAAATGTATATAATATTGGAGGCATAATCACAGAGAGAACTACTCCAAGTGACCTTAAAACACAATTTAATGTACTTTCCTAGTGCAATCATCCCTAACAACTAAAGGAATGGGAAAACAACCTTCAGCTGTTTTCAGTAGTCAGAGGTAGGGTTGTTTTTGCTCCTCTCAGACTGCTGTATGTGTAGTGCAGGATAAAGCAATAAGAATTATATTGTTGTCATTGAGAACCTATATTTGCAACATGAGTGAGAAGAGATACAGATATAAGATTCATGAGATTTTTTTCTAATCTATAATGTCGCATTTGAGTTAGAATTATCAGTAAAAACAACTCAGTGTATATTTAATGTTTAAAAATAAGTATATATTTTCCAGCTTCATCCCTTTGTAAGGCCTAGAAACAATGATTAACATAGTTAGAAATAATAATTAGAAACAGTATTAATGAAAACTCCAGCAAACAAATTGTGGCCAATTAAAAACATTTCCCACTTTTTAAAAAATCAAGGCTCCTTGGAGAAATGGCTGATTCCATGTTGGGATAAAAAAATGTACAAGATGAGCCTGGAGTGTTTTGTAGCACAAGGAAGGAAAGTAGTTATCATAGACCACTAGGCGTGTGTCAGAAAGTCTTGAGAAGCCATTTGAATAAGTTCTTCCTGGTTGGCCAATGATTGGGTGATATGAGCATCAATAAGGATAAATACCACAATGGATTGAAATGCATCAAATATAATTGCAAATTGGTAAGTCAAGGGAAAGAATCTAGTATTTTCCTATCTTCTCAATATGACTATATGTCAGGATAATTAAACAGTTCATGAAGAGAAATTTCTCTCTATAGAACCATTCTAATTTAATAAATAAAGAAGAAATGATAGGGGTAGAAAATTACCATTTTGCAACACTTTTTAAAAAAATACTTTTGATTTTTATTGTTGTTCAAGTACAGTTTTCTGCCTTTTCTCCCCACCCCTCCCCACCACTCCAGCCTTCCCCACCTCCGTCCCCTGTTTCAACCCCCCTTGTTATTGTCCATGTGTCCTTTATAGTGACCATTTTGCAACCCTTCATAAAGGAATGGATCCAGTCCATGATTATCAATAGCTCCAGCATCACAAAACAAGAGACAATTAGGTATTAGGTACCTCCTGATGTACCACCTATAAATATTCTAGTCAAAAATCAAACCTGAATCTACCAAACCTCTAGTTCTAGCTATCAAGAAGACAGAGGAACATGTCAGACACCAGAAAGGCGACAGCAAAATTCAGATTGGAAAATTATAGGGCATAAAGCTCAGCTTCTTCAACAAGTACTTTAAAAAAAAACAGATGCCCTAATTGGCATAGTATAGCTCAGTGGGTTGGGCATCGTACTTCGAAGTAAAAGGTCAGTGGGTGGATTCCTGGCCAGAGCACATGCCTGGGTTGCAGGCCCAGTCCCCAGCTGCGGGTGTGTGAGAAGCAGCCTACTGATGTTTCTCTCTTACATTGATGTTTCTCTCCCTCTCCTTCTACCTTCCTCCCCCTCTAAATTAATTAATTAATTAAAACTTTTTTAAAAATGCAAGGGACTCTACACATAGAAAGATACTTAAGAGACATATCGAGCAATTGCAATGTATGGACCTTACTTAGACAGGCCTCTGCTTCGACCACGCCCCATGCTCCAGCTGAGGTCAGGACTTTCCCAGCCTGGGGACCAGGGGAGGTCTATTGGAGGGGTATCCTGAAACAAGAGCTCTGGCCAGTGTTCATGTTCCCCGGACATTTAATCCACCATCTCTCCCCTCTACCACACTCTCTGGCCCTCCTCCCACTGTTTACGGCATCGATGCTGAACTGTGTCTTGGTCCTTGACCTTTATTTCACCCTGTTCTTCACTCCCCTGCTTACCAACTGCATTGTTCATGGTCCTGTTTCTGACTTTATTCATCCCTCCAAAGACGATGCTCAACACCACCCTTCCATTGAGTCCTGGGCTGTCCCTCTCTCCCCGATCCAGGCTCTCCCTCTCACCGTGCTGCCATACACCACCTCAAGTACACGGCACTCCACTCAGTCTCCAAACTCCACATTTCACTACTCAGCTCCCTGGGCCCATCAGCGCCACCCAGACCATCCACACACTCTCCTAACCGCACCCATCTACTCTCTGTCCGGCCACATTTCAGGGACTCAGAGAAGGTCCCAGTGAGGAGTGGTCTGCTTTTACTGATGGGTATTCAACATGGGCTTCCAAGGGAGCTTCATTCCAAGGAATCTGACAGATAAGGGCTCCATATTGGGCCTGCCGGGGTGGGCTGACGGAGGCGAGGCCTGGTCTGTCAGAAGTCAGGACTGAGTTGGACAACGAGTTTCCACTCACACACTCACAGAGTGCTGGACAGAGTGCTGACAACTCCCCTGAGTCACCTCGCAATTGAGTTAGCTCTCTTGGTGGCGTCAGAGCAGCAGCTTTGGCTTCTAACCTTTTGCAGGACTCAGGACAGAGGCTTCAGGGATGGGGTGGCAACCCCATATAAGGGCCTTAAGATCAAGTCATCCAGCTCCAGAACAAGAAGTCCATCCTAAGACTTAAAAAGGCCTCTTTATAACTAACTAACCAAAGGCAAAGGGACAACCAGACCATAGCTGAATATAATTAATTGTGAAAACTAGATACCTTCTAGTGTGCATTCTCTTTCTCCCTTTTAAAGAGTTAAAGACAAAAAGTAGCTGAATAATTAATATCAGGAAATATGATAAGACAGTCAAAAGGAAAGGGAATAGAGTGAAAGCATTCTTCTAAAAGAAAAACACAAATCTAAACAAAGCAACAGAAAAAGCAAGTCAGCTCTCGAAGCCAGCTGTGGTTGTTACTTTGCTCTTGCCCTGGGTTCACACCCTTCCCACTGCAATTATACTCTCTGCAAAGTGTCTGTCCTCTGAATGGTATATAATCCTGACAAAGCTGAGAAGGAAGCATTTCCTCCCCCATTTTACCAGTAAAGTACCGAAGTTTGAGGAGATCACACGGTTTACTTAAACCACCCGGGAGAACGTGAAGTTCAATATGTGAACACAAGTCTGTCTGGCTCCAGAGTTTGTGCTCTTTACCCAACTAATTGTTGCCTCCAGTCCAAGTCAGAATGCCTCAGTTTCTCTCCCTTCAGTTTCAAAATCAACCTTCAACCCCCACCTCCTCCCTGCCCCAGACGACGCTCTAGAACCCAACACTCCTGGTCCCTCCATCAGTCAGTGTGATGAGGTTTCACATCTTTGCATCTTTCCTCCCTGAATGTTCCAATTTGCCCAAATCCCCTCAGACAGGTGAGGCCCACGAAAGGACAAGGTTTTCAGATGTGCACTGATGAGATGACCACAGCCAAACCTGAGGGGATGCCCCCCGCTTTCATCTGGAATCCAGCTGACAGCTGCTCATAATGAGTGCTCACTCAGCCAAAGGTCCCCCCAGTGTCATGCCCTGACCTCTGCTAAGCCAGTGACCTCTTCTACACTTAAACAATGTGCTGTTTTGAATCTCAATTCAGGGTTCTCCCATTACTGATCTCAGTTCCATTCAACACGCGCCCACCGAGCTAGGCACAGCGCTCACTGCTGGGCAGCCGGGTTAACAGAGTACTATCGGGCTCCACACTACTCTTTTCCAACCTCAGCTCAGCTCTGAGCTCCCCTCTGGACACTCCTCACCCAATGTCACCCCTCAAAAGGGCCTGGAACACACTGCACCCTTCTCCTGTCAGCTGCCCAGACATTCCTCAAGAGCAGAGCCGCACCCTGAACACTGCCAGGGCCCTGGAGTGGTTCTGAGTTGACCATAGCTATGCCAAGCAGGGCATTTTTGTTTGTGAGCGAACAGCTGCCAAGAACATTTCAAGAGATGATTTACTGCTTCTCTGAGGGTTGTTTACATCAGAGCTCTCTGTTCCTGTCACAGCCTGTGCCTCCCATGAAAAACCTGTCACAATCTGTGATCTGAGGGGAGCCTGTTTGCCTGAAGGAAGAAACCAGGTGGATTTTTTCCTCACACAGGAAGTCACCCGATGTTTTCTCACTTGTCCCGGTCACGTTCCCCTGGCCCGGAAATGGGCACAGAAGCACGGGGTGGGGTGGGGGTGGGGGATGAGCTGACCCAGGCCTAGACCTGCCCTGGTCAGAGGTTATCTGTAGTCAGAGGTGCTATTTCATGGAGCTTCATCCTCTGTAAGCTAACAGTGCCTGAACTGACTATACTAAACCCCATAAGGCCAGGAAACCATGATATAATTCTAGTCCTTTCCAATTTAGCTAAAACTTGAGTTTTAGCTAAAATGACTTGAGACGTGGTGTGGTGTGAATGGCGGCCACTGTGACAAGAGGTCTAAGCTTGGACACAGGACACCTGTGTTCCGTCTGGGTTCAAACTCTACCACTTGACTTACTCTGTGACCTTGGGCAAGTTATTCATACTATCGGGGCCTCAGTTTTCTCACCTGCCACAGTGAGAGAGTTAACACACGGGCTCTTCGAAGGCACTTCAGATTGTGATGGTCATGAGTTATGGGTTATGAGCGTGGCTATGGAGCCAGCGTGCGAGGGCCTATACCCCAGCTCTGCCATTGACCAGCTACATGACCTTAAGCAAATTACCTAAGTTCTTTACACCTTAGTTTCCTCTTCTGTAAAATGGAGATAATAATAGCACTTATCTCATCAGATTCTTAAGGGGATTAAACGTGCACACAAAGTGCTGAGAATGGGGCCTGGCACTCAGTAAAGTCTCAACAATTGGTGAAACACCATCACCAGTTATTATCCTGTTGTTGTTTTTATTATAATATCCAAGCAGAGCTCAGCATTAACTATCAATATTAAAATAAACTGCTTTTGAGAAGTCAATGAAATTGCAGGTTTTGTGCCTTGACATGTTCCTCTCACAGAGGTTTCCTGCAGTTTGAGATCCCTCAGAACAAGGATGGGGAAGGCACCATGGCCCCCCTGAGGCCCCAGAAGGGACAAGGAGCCTTGATTCCAAGAGGAGCTTCTAGGCCCCAGTAGTTTTTATGATCACCTGAAATGTTTCATAGGCAGAACCCAGGGTAGCTCGCTCCCAGGCTCCTATTAGTCATCAAGCAGGGGAAAGGAAAAAGGCCAGGAGGCTGAGGCACTTACAGGTGTTCCTCCCAGGGTACCCCATCGGTGCCAGAGGTACAGCTTGGGGTGTGCAGCCCCTCTTTGTTTCTGCCACCCCAGGCTCTGTGCCTGAACATGAGTTGTCTCAGTGAAAGGCCTCTTTCCCTAGAAAAAGCCCATGAAGAGCTTCGTTCAAAGAGTGAAGAGCTATAATGCCTGTGCTTTGCTGACCAACTAGACTCTGACCACGAAGGGAAGAGATGGAAATTCCTGATAGCCTCTTCCTGAGGCTTAGCACTGACCTTGGGGAGGTTTCAGGACTAGGCTTAGATGGCTTCCAGGCACAGCTTCCTTGCTCTTGCTAATTTACTTTGTGCATAAAATAGCTTGAGGGGTGGGACATAAAAGGCAAGGCCAGTTTTCTCCACTGAGACCTCTTACTGAGTGGTAAGACAAGTTGGAACTTGATGACTGACAAGGCGGATGCAGGAGTGCATGGCTTAGGTGTAGAGCAAAGGGCTTCCTGGGACTGAAGCCCGGAACCAAATGGACTTGCCATCCTAGTCAACTGCAGATGGCCACAGGCTCCCACACACAGGCCTGCCCCAGAAAACATACTGCCTCTTTCACCCTTCCTGGAGTCGGCTCCCCGCAGGAGGAACGGGCTGAGCGGCACATGCCCCTGTCCTTGTCCCAAACCACCTGTCAAAGAAGAAGCCAGAGGGTTGTGCTCACTAGTCCAACATGTGGAATGAAACATCAAAAGTGGGGAATAAGTGACTCGCCCTGCACTTCCTGCCTACTTTCCCAATCCCCCACTCAGCCATCCACACTTTGCTCTGGGCCTCCCTTTGTGACCCTGGTCCATATCGGTGGCTTGTGCTCTGCTGTAGTATATGATCTTCAAGGGCTAAAATGGCCTCCTTCATCTACACGGTAGCTCAGAGTACAGCTGTGTGACTTTGTACAAGTTACTTTGTCAGCTTCAGTGTCCTTTTCTGTAAATGGTGTAGTACTAATGCCTACCTCTTTGGGTACTGCAGTATAATTTGAAATAATTCTTGGAACACTGCCAGAGCTATAGTTAGTGATGACGATGATGGTGATGATGATGATCTGTGTTGTCAAGATCTGGCAAAGGCCTGTTTATGGAAGGGGATGAGTGGAGGGAAAGAGGGTACCCCGCCCTGTCTCTCCAGATGAGCAGCCTGGCTCCCACAGGTGCTCTGGCACTGCCCGCCCTCATCTGCCTGGGCCTCCTGTGTCCAGAGACCAGACTGCCATGGCACATAAAGATGAGACCTTCTCAAAGGGTATTGCCCCGGACCAGAATATGTAACTCAAACAAGTGAAACAAGAGATAAGGCCTTCGAGATCCCTGTCACCTCTGAATGATGAGGTTGGCCAAGACAGAGACCCAGAACACTTGTCCCTTAAGTCCCAAAGCCTGCTTCCCACTGATATGCCCCAGGGTCTCAGAGCAGGGATAACTTAAAATGGATCTCCCCACTGAGCTGGAGGGATGGGGCCTTGGGGAACTTCCTGTGGGAACAGCTG
>PVIA01008956.1:37885-65875 GCA_004024845.1 Tonatia bakeri
CCTCCCCCTTCCCCTCCCCCTCCTTCTCCCTCTCATCTTTTAGTCTTTCCATCTCTAGCTTTCTATATGTCTCCATATATATGCATCTTTCCCTCTGCTCATCTCTTTCTTCTCCCATGAGATGCCCAATCCCCTGGAAATATGGGCATAATAGCATATTAGAATGAGAGTCTTCTTACCTTAATTTCTATTAAGGCACCAATATGTCAAAGAACAAACAGGGAGATAAGATACCAAAATGAGTGTAAAAGAGAACTCACCCAAATATGCAAATTTACCAAGGAAATAGTCCCCAGCACTTGTTTCTAACCTTCCCAGTTTCGTCTCCACTACATGCCCACCCACTCTCCCTGTGTTGTATTAATGCTGATCTGCTCAGGTTATGCACCTCTGTGCCCCAGCAGGCCAGAGGTTTTCAGGGCCCCCTGCCTTGGGGTATGCTGCTCTTTCTTCCTGGAATACTTTCCCCCATTTTGCCTCTCATAGTCTTGTTCATTCTTCCAGGCCAAACTAAAACATCTATCCTTCCTAGAGCCAGCCATGGCTACCCAGGGGTGAATTGTACCCTCCTCTGTGCTCCCACCTGGTATCAGAGAGTGTGTGTGCACACCCATCTCCCTCACCAGCCTCTAAGTTCCTTGGGACATGGGTTGTAGCTACGTCATACCTGGCAGAAAGCATACACGTTGGTCATTGCTTGGTGAGTGAGTTAATGAGTGAATCCTATCGGCAGCGATGCCTAAGAAAGTTTTCTCTGTTCTGAGTATCAAAGGAAAGTCAGAATGAAGTGAGTCCCTTGAAGGTGAGACTGGAGTTGGAAGGAAAGCTCCAAAGCCAGTGCTCAGAGCAAATAGTAGCTCAGAGACACCTCCCTGCCTTGACCTTCTGCGCAGACATCAAAGTCCCTCCCTGGCCCATGTCTGGGTGCCTGTCACCAGGCTGATGCTGCACAATCTGCCTTAAGGCCAGGACTGAAGAGTTTGTCACAGGTTGTGTCTATACGATCCATGCCTTCTACACTACACAACCTGCATCTAAATGACCCGAACTGCATCATATGACTCTGTAACTCCTGTCAGCAAAGCCCATGTCACTACAACACAATATTTGTGCCACCCATGTCTCCTCACTCCTCCCCTTTACAATAGGTCTGTATACCCCACATCTGTCAGTCTTCCCTGCTTTGTGGTTCCATCTGGGCAGCCCAGACCTGCACGACAGGCCCACGCTGTCATGATGGGTTTCTGCACATGAGATGTCTGGGAAAGGAATGAGTTATCACACAGGGGTCGTTTTGTTTGTGAGCGTTTTGAAAGGAACATCGTCCTGCTCAACCCAGACACCAAGGCAGTGACTACAAAAGCCTTCTGGGCTGTTTCCTCCGGAAAGGGTTCCTTTATCTCAGGACTTTATAAAGACGGAAAAAGAGTAAATGAAAAAGCTGAAACCTTAGGGAGAAAAAGCATTTTAAAATCTTCTATTAAAATTTTCAAAGTAATCAGACTCACTGTATCATACTTGTAAAATAAATTTTAAAATGAGGCATATCGTAAAAACAGACACGTTTACCAACGGAACAGAATCAGGAGCCCAGAAACAACCCTGTGAGCACACAGTCAGCAAGTCTTTGGCAAGGGAGCTAAGGAGGCTCAGTGGACAAAAGACCGTCTCTCCACTAAATGGTTCTGAAAAATGGGGTATTCACATGTAAAAGAGTGAAACTAGATCCCTATCTTACAGGGCTCTCAAACATTGACTCAGTGGATGAAAGACTTACATGTAAGACTTGAAACCACAAAACTGTAGGAGAAAACACAGGAAAAAAGGCTCCTTGACACAGGTCTTGGTCATGACTTTTCAGATGTGGTACCTAAAGCACAAGCAGCAAAATCAAAAATGAACAGGTGGGACTCCATCAAACTAAAAAACTTCTGCACAACAAAAGGAACAATCAATACAAGGAAAAGACAACCTACAAAGTGTAGAAAAACATTTGCAAATTATATATAATAAGGGGCTAATATCCAAAATACCGAAAGAGCTCAGACAACTCAATAGCCAAAAACGAATAATCTAGTTTTAAAATGGGCAAAGGACCTGAATAGACATTTTTTCAAAGAAAACATTCAAATAACCAACAAGTACATGAAAAGATGCTTAACATCACTAATTATCCGGGGAATGTGAATCTAAACCACACTGAGATATCCCCTCACACCTGCCCGAGTGGCCGTCCTCAGACAGAGGCGACAAGTGTTATGAGGATGCGGAGAAAAGGGAACTGTGCAGTGATGGTGGGAATGCAAATCGGAGAAATCACTATGGAAAACAGTCTGTGGGGTCCTCAAAACACTAAAAGTAGAACTGAGAAAATTAAAAGTAGTATCTAAGAGTTTTTTGCCCCCAAAACCACCTTTCACCCCCTGGAATTTTCACTCTCACTGAAAATCACTGGTCTAGACAAAAGTGAATTGCTTAGCCTGATCTCTCTATAGTCAAAGTAGGAGGGTTGATAACTCATTGAAATGTCTCTCGAGGTTTTCACTACAAATATGTGGGTTTTGGCTTTAACTTTAACTTTTAATTAAAAATTTTTAATAGTTCATTTTCATCATACTTTTTCCATGACCATTTACCCCCCTTATACACTTTTCCACCTCCACCCACCCCTCTCCCTCCCCACAATCACTGCACGGTTGTCTGTGTTCAGGAGTTCTTTCTCTTTTTTGCTTGATCCCGCCACGTTCCCACCCCCTGCCCCGCCACTGTCAGCCTGTCTTCTATCTGTGAGTCTGTCTCTATTTGGCTTGTTAGTTCAGATTGTTCATTAGATTACACATATGAGTGAAATCATATGGTATTTGTTAGTTTTTAATTAAAAATTTTTATGAGATAATGTGTAGAATTACATGCAATTGTAAAAATAATACAGAGAAATTTTTTGTAGACTTTGTCCAGTTTCCTCCAGGGGTGACAAAACTTTTTATTTTGCAAAACTATATAATATGGTATGCCAACCAGTATGTTGACATTGATACAGCCAGTCCATCTTATTCTGATTTCCCCAGTGTTATTTGTACTCGCTTGTGTGTGTGTATTAAGTTACCTGTAATTGTATCCCCTGTGTAGGATCACGCATCCACCACCAGATTCAAGACATTCAAGACTTCGAACAACACAAAGATTCCTCATTTGCCCTTTTATAACCACACTCACCTCCTTGCTATGCCTCCTCCTTTCCTTTCATCCTAACCCCAGGAAACCACTAATCTGTCCTCCATTTATATAATGTTCCATTTCAGGAGTGTTGTGTGAATGGAATCATACAGTATGTAATCTTTTGGGATTGGCTATTTCTGCTCAGCAAAATTTCTTGCAGATTCATTCAAGTTGTTGCATATGTCAACAGCCTGCTCCTTTTACTGCTGAGTAGTAGTCCCTGATAGCTATGAGCCACAGTTTTTCTAACCATTCACCTACTGAAGGACATCTGTGTCAATTCCAGCTTTTGGCTATTGCTAATAAAGGTATAAATACTTGCGTACTGGCTTTTGTGTGAATATGAGTCTTCGTTTCTCTGGGATAAACGCCTGAGAGTGCAATTGCTGGGTTTTACGGTAAATGCATTTTATTTTTAAGAACCATAAAACTGTTTTCCAGAATTGTTGACCACTATTTTGGCATTATATATTTTATCCATTTTCTAATTGGATAGTTTGATTTTTTTACTGTTGAGTTTTGAGAGTTCTTTGTATACTCTAGATACCAGCCGTTTGTCAAATGTGTGGTTTGCAAATATTTTTCCCAGTCCATAGCATTTTTTTAGTCCTCTTTACAAGAGCTTTCACAGAGAAAAAGTTTATAATTTTGATGAGTTCTAATTTACCCATTTTCAAATTATGCTTTGATGTTGGTCTAAAAATTCTTTGCCTACCCCAGAACCCAAAGATTTAATCCTATGTTTCTTTCTAAAAGTTTTATAGCTTTATGTTCTAGTTTTGAAGTAATTTTTTCCACTTTGAGTTAATTTTTGTATAAAGTGTAAGACTCAGGCCAGTGTTCTTATTTTTCTTTTTCTTTTTTCTTGCCTATGGATGTCCAAATGATCCAACAGAATTGTAGAAAAGGCCATTTAACTTCCACTGTAATCTAAGCTAAACTGAAGATATTCGAGGTTTATAATAATCCCTACCCTGCAGACACACACAAATACGTGTACACACACACACACACACACACACACACACACCAAACAGCACAGTTTGTAAACAGTCAACACAAGAATATATGTTTACAGTTAGCTACTAACTATCTAAAATAGTGATATTAAATAAACCTATTTTCAAAAAAGATTTACCAGATATATCCCAATTAAAGATCTAATGTCCATAATATATAAAGAAGTCTTAAAAATTGAGAAAACAGGAGCCAAACAATATAGAAAAATAAGCAAAATTCATGAACAGAAAATTTAGCCAAAAAATAATAAAAATAGTCCTTAAACTTATGAGAAGTTGTTTAACTCATAAAAAGATGAATGCAGCCCTGGTTGGTGTGAGTCAGTGGATTGAGTGCCAGTTTGTGAACCAATGGGTCACTAGTTTGATTTCCAGTCAGGGCACATGTCTGGGTTGTGGGCCAGGTCCCCAGTAGTGGGTGTGTGAGAGGTAACCATACATTGATGTTTCTCTCCCTCCCTTCCCCTCTCTCTAAAAATAAAACCTTTAAAAAATAAATAAATAAAAATCATTAAAAATTTAAGAAAGATAAATACAAGCTTAAACCATACTCAAATATCATTTATTAAACTATCAAATTAGCAAAACAAATTTAAATCTTGGCACCAGATTGTATTGGCAAAGCCTGGCAGAGAAATAGGCACTCACATACATTGCTGATAGGGATGCAAAATAGTACAGCCTTGTGGAGGGAATTGGTGGAACTTAACACAACTATGTATGCATTACATTTAGTTCCAGAAATCCACTCCTAGGAACTTATGCTGAAAATACACCCGCAGCCACACAAGGTTATATGTGCACAAGTTTATTGGTTGCAGCATTATTTGTAATTGCAAAAGAGTGAAACAAAGTAAATGTTCTTACACAGGAGATGTGTTGAATAAACTAAATTCTATCCACAGAATGGAGCATTATTCAGTGCTAAAAGAAACTGGGATGATCTCTATGAAGCCACATAGAGGGATTCCCAGGACATAGTTTGTAAGTGAAAAAAGAGACTATAAAAAGCTATATATAGTATTATACCTTTTGTGTGGGAAGAAGAAACAAGAAAATTATGTAAATTATGTATATAATTATGTAATAGATATAAAGTTTATGCATGTGTGTGTGTGTATTCCCTTGCTGAGTCACCAAGGGAAATTGAAAAAAAAGAGAAACCAGAAACTAAGGTGAATGGTTCCCTACAGGGGTGGGTGGGTGGGAACCAAGTGAGTAAGAGAGGGATGCCTCAGGGATAGTAACCTTTGACATAGTTTGAAGTATGGGATCATGTTAATGTTTTAAATACATTTTTTAAAAAGATTAAATCTTAGCCCTGACTGGTGTAGCTCAGTGGATTGAGTGGGGCCTGCGAACCAAAGCATCGCAGGTTCGATTCCCAGTCAGGGCACAGGCCTGGGTTGCAGGCCACGGCTCCCAGCAACCGCACACTGATATTTCTCTCTCTCTCTCTTTCTCCCTCCCTTCCCTCTCTGAAAATAAATAAATAAAATCTTTTTAAAATCTTTAAAAAGACTAAATCTTTTTAATGTGGATATGAGTTTCAAAACTCTGAAATAAACAGAAAAAAATGAACCTAATCATAATTTAAAAGAGTAATATACCACTACGGTAGAGGAGTGAAAGCAAGAGAGCAAACCCAAGTAATTCTTGAGCACAGAACTTTGAATATGTACCTTTGATCTAAAGACAAGAACTGTAAGTAAATAATTCTACTCATAGGCTCCTTGCTTTCAGTGGTATGGGTTAGCCATTTGAAATGACTTTCTGTGAAAAATAGGGTTGAGTAAATAGTAAATAAATTGAAATGCTGGGAGCCAGATTTCTCACTGGGAGTGACAGCTGCTACAAATATGGAATGGGAGAAGCTTAGGATGAACCCTGGTTTGAAAGATTGGAATCAGGAATATGGAATAGATTGGTGTGTGTGTGTGTGTGTGTGTGTGTGTGTGTGTGTGTGTTGTCTATATCTGTAAACTTAAAGGGCCTAGAAGCGATGATAGGCTGGTAACAATGAACACACCTACTACCCAGATCTTCTAAATACTATTCTTTACAATAATGAGGATTACTTGGAGAAATGGCTGACTCCAAGTTTGAGGCAAGAAAGACCTAGAATATGTTATCACAGAAAGTAAAGAAGTACTCAAAAAATTATAGGAACAAATCAAAAAACATAGAAGCCAACTTGATGGACCTCCCATTAACCAAATCTGGGTCCATGTCTGCATCAAAATAAATAGTCATAGTAGTGACTTATAACCCATTGAGTATAATAAGATATATGAGTTTATACTAATAAATAAATACATAGGAGGTAAAGGAAGGAACTTTCTTATAGAATTATGGTGACTAATTAATGCAGAACGAATGATGGAGTAAGGAAAACTATTTTGATGCTCAAACTAAAGAGTGATAGTTTGATAAGAAACACGATATTTACAGTTTGAAAGTACCCATAAATCACTTTATTACAAAGGGGAGTTGAGAACTTTCAGTGGAGAGAGAAACCTGGAGGATACCACCTTTACCATGGAATCAAGATTACAATCCTTTAACAAAGCAATCTCACATCCTTTCCAATACAATGTTCTGAAAAGGACACAGCATCCTTTCTGCGGAAGGCAAACTAAAATTGCAGGTTCTGACTCCTGTCATGAGGAAACATTACACACACCCAGATGGAGCGATAATTTACAAAATAACTGACCTGCACTCTGCAAAAAAATGTCAAGGCTATAAATAGAAGCTGCGGAAATATTCCAAATTAAAGAAGATTGGAGAGATGTTACACCTAAATGCAGTGTGTGAACCTGGATCATGTCCTGGACCAGGGGAAAAATAGCTATAAAGACAATTGGCAAAATTAGAATTTGAACTATGGATGACAGCATTTTGTCAATGTTAATTTTCCCAATTTTGATAATTGTGCTGTAATACAAATTACAAAGTATCCTTGTTCTTATAAAATATACACTGACATATTTAGGGATAAATGGATTTAATGCCTACTTACTCCAAAATGATTCAGATGTTTAGCCCTGGCTGGTGTGGCTTAGTGGATAGAGTACCAGCCTGTGAATCAAAGAGTCTCTGATTTGATTCTCGGGGCATATGCTTGGATTGCAGGCCAGGTCCCCAGTAGGGGGTACATGAGAGGCAACCACAAAATGATGTTTCTCTCTCCCTTTCTTGCTCCCTTCCCTTCTAAGAATAAATAAATAGGGAGAACTTCTGGCCAAGATGGAGGCATAGGTAGATACACTTTGCCTCCTCACACAACCAAAAGAAGGACAACAACAAATTTAAAAACAAAAAGCGACCAGAACTGCCAGAAAATTGAACTGTTAAGGAGGTCCAACAAGCAAGGAGTTAAAGAAGAAATATTCATTCAGACTGGTGGAGTGTGCAGGGGCGGGCAGCTGGGGAAGAGAGGACATACAGCAAGGTGGTGGTTGGACGACCAGGCGGTCACACGTTTGCATGCAAATAAACCAGGAGGGACAACTGGGGAGCAAGACAGACCACACAACCCAGGGTTCCAGCACAGGGAAATAAAGCCTCAAAACCTCTGGCTGTAAAAACCTATGAGGGTTGCGGCAGCAGGAGAAACTCCCAGCCTCACAGGAGAGTTTATTAGAGAGACCCACAGGGTTCTACAATGTATACAAACCCATCCACCCAGGAATCAGCACCAAAAGGGCCCAATTTGCTTGTGGGTAGCACAGGAAGTGACTGAAAGACTACGGAGAGCTGAGCATTGTTCCCTCCAAGACCCCTCCCCCACATAAAGCACCACAATGCAGCAAAGAGGGTTGCCCCACCCTGGCAAATACCTAAGGCTCCATTCCTTACAATGTAACAGGTGTGCCAAGACAAAGAAATACTACCCAAATGAAAGAACAGACCAAAGCTCCCAAAATAGAACTAAGTGATGAGAAGATAGCGAACATATTAGATGCAGAGTTCAAAACACTGGTAATCAGGATGCTCACAGAATTGGTTGAGTACGATCACAAAATAGAGGAAAAAGTAAAGGCTATGCAAAGTGAAATAAGGAAAAATATACAGGGAACCAACAGTGAATGGAACGAAATCAGGACTCAGATCAGTGATTTGGAGCTAAAGGAAGAAAGAAGCAGTCAATCAGAACAGAATGAAGAAACAAGGATTCAAAAAAATGAGGAGAGGCTTAGGAAACTCTGGGACAACTTTCAACATCCCCACATCCGAATCATAGGTTAGGTGTGCCAGAAGAAGAAGAGCAAGAAATGGAAAACTGATTTGAAAGTATAATGAAAGAGAACTTACCCAGTCTGGCAAAGGAAATAGACTTCCAGGAAGTCCAGGAAGCTCAGAGAGTTCCAAAGAAGTTGGACCCAAGGAAGCACACACCAAGGCACATCATAACTACATTACCCAAGATTAAAGATAAGGAGAGAATTTTAAAAGCAGCAAGAGAAACAAGACAGTTACCTACATAAGAGTTCCCATAAGACTGTCAGCTGATTTTTCAAAGAAACCTTACAGGCAAGAAGGAGCTGGAAAGAACTATTTCAAGTCATGAAAGACAAGGACCTAAATCCAAGATTACTTTATCCAGCAAAGTTCTCATTTAGAATGGAAGGGCAGATAAAGTGCTTCCCAGATAAGATCAAGTTAATGGAGTTCATCATCACCAAGCCCTTATTACATGAAATGTTAAAGGGACTTATCTAAGAAAAAGAAGATGATCAAAATTAGGAACAGTAAAATGACAATAAACTCACAACTATCAACAACTGAACCCCCCCCCCAAAAAAAACAAACTAAGTAAACAACTAGAACAGGAATAGAATCACAGAAATGGAAATCACTTGGAGGGTTATCAGCAAGCAGGGAGAGAGGGGAGAATGGGGGAAAAGGTACAGGGAATAAGTAGCATAAATGGTAGGTACAAAATAGACAGGGAGAGGTAAAGAATAGTACAGAAAATGGAAAAGCCAAAGAAGTCAATATGTATGACTTATGGTCATGAACTAAGAGGGGAGAATGCTACTGGGGTGGGTGCAGGGTAGAGGGGAATAAAGGAGAGGGGAAAATGGGACAAGTGTAATAGCACAATCAATAAAATCTACTTTAAAAAATAAAAATAGCTCTAGCTGGTGTGGCTCAGTGGATTGAGCATGGGTCTGTGAACCAAAGGCCACTAGTTCAATTGCCAGTCTAGGGCACATGCCTGGGTTGTGGGCAGGTCCCTGTAGGGGGCACATGAGAAGCAACCACACATTCTCTCCCTCCCTTCCCCTCTCTAAAATACATAAATAAAATCTTTAAAAATAAGTAAATAAAAAATAAAATAAATAAATCTTTTTTAAAAATAAAATAAAATGTCAGATGTTTATATTTAGAAAGAGAATGGTTGATTGTGAAAATGGGCAAAATGCTAACTCTTGGTGACTTTGGATGAAGGGTATTTTGTACCATTATCATTTTCTGTGCATTTAAACTTATATCAAAATTAAAAGTTACGAAATAATTCTTTTTAACCAGTGGATTATTTTCTTAAATGACATGTCACCTGGAAGCTTGGTGTGTCCAACATAAAAACTCAGAGTTATTCTGAATAAAATGGAAACCGTGGGTCCAGAGCTGTCCACACTCAGATCCCATCTGCCCCCAGAAGTGATACATCAAGGACAAGACCACAGAGACTGGGCTGTTCACTGCCAAACGCTCTCTGCAGGAGCACTGAATGTGCCTAAGGCGGCACTTCTGGCCTCATCTCTGTCTGGATTCTTTTTCTACTCATCTCTGCTCTCAATTTCTTATGACCTATGCTCTCTGTGCTTATTTGACCTTTTCTTAATTTATGCAAATATGCCAATTGCTGAGAATTCTCATTCTCTCTATGATGCTCTGCTGTCCATGATGCTCAAACATGTTCTGCCCCAACCACACAGAGCTCACAGCTGCTCTTCAATTCCCAGTTCTGCTTCCAGCTGCAGCGGCCCGTACCTGCACCAAACAGATACTTCCTGCGGAAGTGCGTGTGCTGTGCAGACCGCCTTGGGCTGTCCTGGCCCCTATAAAACACCTCTGACTGCTGGAGTGGCCGTCTTTGGCATTAGGCAAGGGAAAATTGCTTGTGCTCCTTCCCTCTGGCTGCTGTCACAAATTACTCCTAAAGTGGAGCTAAAAACAGCACGAATTTATTCGTTTATAGTTCTGGTAGTCAGAAATCCAAAATCAGTTTCACAGGACTAAAGTCAAGGTGTTGCCAGTGCTGGCTCCCTCTGGAGACTGAGAGGAGAATCCATTCCCCAGCTTTTTCAGCTGCTCGTTCCTGCCTGACTTCCTTGGCTCGTGGCCCCTTCTTCCGTTTTCAAAGGGAATCACTCCGATCTCTGTTCCCATCATCGCCTCACCGTCTGCTCTTCTGTCTAAGCTTGCTCTGCCTCCCTCCTATAAGGACACTAGTGATTGCATTTAGACCCACACAAGGAATGCAGAATACTCTCCCTATCACAAGAACCTTAACTTAGGAACATCTCCAAGTCTCTTTTGCCACGTAAAGTCGCATTCACAAGTTCAAAGAATTAGAAGTTGGGTATCTTTCAAGGCCATTGTTCAGCCTATTACAAATACCTAGATTAATTAGTACTATCCAACAGCCTTTCCCTATTATAAATGCCCCCAATCTTTAGGCCTATTTGCTGTCTTTTACTTAATTGTTCCCCTAAGTGATTCAAGTTCAAAAGTGTCCATTTATTACAACAGACACTGCTTCCCTTCTGCTGTTCTGCTCCATTATGCCCCCTCCCTGTAGGTGAAGTTACAGCTTGTGTCTGCACAGCTTTTCCTACCCAAGCCCAAGTTGATACTGAACTGATGAACTGCCTTGGTCTCTCATAGCTAGCCCAGGATGGAAGCTCCTAGAAGCAACAGAAAGGGAGTTGAGCTAGATCCTCTGCTAATGTTCCAAACTATGGCTGGGGTGGGTGGAGGTCTCCCCAGGGGCTCTCTCCAACAACCACCACACATAAATCAAGGAGGGGCTGAGCCACGGTGCTCCTGGAGAGCGAGGGAATAAAGGAACGCTGGCTCACGTTTGGGCTGGTTCTAAAATATACAGGCATGAAAGCCTTTGGGGTGATGGATTTCCTTTTAATGCTGTCACATCTGCAGTCCTGGAGGTTTAACCTCTGATTTTTGGCTGTAAAACCAACATTATTTCCGCAAACTTGACACCAGATGCTGCCAGGGAGATATAGCTGAAGTGATAAAGATCTATTTAACAGATTTAGTGAAGCAAATACAAACTAATTAACAATTTTGGAATTGGAATTAAACACTAATTCTTTTAAACCATAAAAACTGAGATGAATAAAAGGGAAAAAAATGTTCTCCCTCTGAATAACTCACAGGAGCCATCTGTTTGTCATTGAGAAAATAGCCCAATCAATAGATTCTGAACAAATTCTGATGTATTTTTATCTGGATTTGAATGCATTATGGACAGCCATCCCAGAAAGGAGGCACATTACTTCAGGCTAACATGTCAATCTGGGCTTCCCTGAAGCTCCAGAAAGCAAGCTATTTGTGTACTGACTCAGGAATAAGGAGACAAAGAATAAAATATCTTTATAAATTATGCTTCCATCCACTAGGAAGGAAAGATGGCCTGAGGTTCCCTCTCACGTTGCTGTGCAGTAGCCATTGGTAGGACACGGCTCTTGCGCTGTGTCCTCGATGCCATCTCCTGTGAGGGTAGACGGACCTCAGCTGCTGCCATTTCAGACGTTCCAAATTAAGTAAAGTCTAAGCTGTGAAACAGTGAAATTGAATTTGTCCTCCCATCTCTCCACCTGGACACTCTGGACCTTGTTACGTAGTCGAATTCTAGAACACAGGCTCCAGAATTCATCCCATCTTAATCAGGCGTGAGTGATGGGGAAGAATTCTGTTTGCTCTGGCCCCAAATTCAGTGCATTTGGCATCAAATCATTCAGACAATTAATCCCACTCTTTGCAGCTCCTGAAAAGACCTCAAATCTGTAGTAAGCTACTTGAGGAGGGAAAGAATTTGGTCTTCCTTGTGCCTAGACCAAAGATCTGCATATATGTGCATATACAAGGGACTCCCCAGAACCTGGAATTATCTTCAGAAGGGCAGGCCCCTTGTAGTACAGGCTTCCCCACTAGGTGAGTGTTCTAGGGACCCAACTGGATCAGTGCGCCAGCTGGTATTTTGGTAAGAGTCTGTGTTTGGCTTTAGCAAATTTTTTTGAAGGCTCTTTCAATGTGTTTGCCCATTTCATGATGGGTGATTTGCAAGAGCACCTGCTCATGCTGTGTGGAGTGCTCAGTAGTTTTTAACCAAAAATGGCATGACCCCCGTACCCCATCCTCCCCATTCACCTGATCTCACCCTGAACAACAATTTTTTTCCCCCGGGATGAAAAAAGTCCTCAAAGGGAAACGTTTTGCTGATTTGAAAAAAGTGAAACAATAAAAAACAACGGAAGCACTAAAAGGCATTGAAATCAACAAGTTCGAACACTGTTTTGAGCAGCGGGAAAATGTCTCAATAGGTGTATTGCATCAGATGGAGAGTACTTTGAAGGTGACTAAAGTTTAAACATGTAAGAATAAATGCGCAATTTTTTATAAATAAATTCTGGGTTTTGTGCCCCCCCCGTACATATATGTTCAATGAATAATAATGATGATACTGATGATACTACAACTTATTGAATGCCTGTTGTGTGCCAGACACTGCTCTCTCACTTAGTCCTTTCAACAGCATTATAAAATAGATATTATTATGATCTCTATTTTACAGATAAGAAAACTACGTCCTAGAAAGGTCAAGCAATTTGTCAAAGGCCATGTAGCTCCTAGTGGTGAGACAAAAAACTCAGGCCTATCTGATTCCAGAACTGACCACTAACAACACAGGCTTCCTGTGTGCGTGTACGTGGGCACTCATTCAGCACAACACGGGCCTCCTGTGTGTGTGAACATGGGCATCCCACTTCTCAGATGTATTCTATAATACTTCTGAGATTACTTTATAGGCATATACCCTGTACAACTTAATTGAGACTATTGAGTTTTAGGAAAACTAAGGGTGGGAAGGTCAAATTATTAATGCATAATCAGTTCAAATGAGGTTAGTTGCAGCACTTGGGAAAGAGTTTGAAACATTCCTTGAGATTTGGTACTTGGACTCCTGGGCAGGTGGGGCTACAAGCAAATGGCAACAGGAAGCAAGAGACAGTCCATTCTGAGCTATGATAACCACTGATAGGCTGGCCAAAGGCTGTGCAGGGTGAGCTACAGGTCAATCAAGCTTATCGGTAACAATTTGGGGACAGGCCCTGTGGATCAAGTGTTACACAGCCTCAGTTTCTGCCATGTAGATAAGTATTTGGAGGCCGAAAACATGTTTCAGTAATGACTCAGGATGCTTTACTGGGTTTGGGGGTTCCCACTGCCTGTCACAGGGCAGTCCATTCTCTTTTTATCTGCCCAGCTGGCAAAAGGCAGCCAAGCCCATGGGTTCCTGTAGTTGTTAAACATGTCCTTGGTCAGAATCCTCCCTTCCTTTGAAAATCCTTCATAATGAGACCTATGCCATTCTCTTGGGCCCTCTCAATGGCTATTACCTAAATCTCCTGATGAAAAATATGTACATCCAAACAAACATAGAAACAGCATGAACATGTTTCAGACTACGGTTTCCAATCTGTCTTTCTGGATAATGAGTGACCAGATTCCTCTGCATAAACCCCAATTCCTATGCTCTGCACTGGGCAGGATGACAAGGGGTCACTGGCAGAGACATATGGCCGCACAAAGCCAAACCCAGAATGACATTCTAGGATCAGAACCCAGATGAGTACTTAAGCTGCCTTGGTTTCCCCAGTAAGTCTGAGAACAGACCAGCTCTAAGGGAACATAGATCAGAACAGGCAGAAAATGACCAGCCCCCTTGGGCAGTTTGAGCTCCTCATCCTGATGCCACTTCCCAGCCCAGGGAGACAGTCACGCCCAGGGCTTTCCATGCCGTTGTCTCCCAAGCCAGGGCCCAGGGATATTTCCTCTGGGTTCCAGAGTTTTTGACATTGTTTTTTTAATTTTTTGTTTTTATTTTGAGGAAACTCTAAAAGTAATTAATATAAATATCTGTGGATCAACTGGCTGACCTCTCAAGTCACAAACTTTCTACAGCCACATGTAGATTTATGTCTATGCAGGGCCAAACCAGATGCTTTCACCGCTCCCAGCTGGTGAAACACGAGCAGCTGGGCTTCGACACAAACCACGTGGTCATTGTCAAGTGGAATAAACAACCTCACTGCACCTGGGAAAATAAGAGGCATGATATTTATAATAGAAGCTATGTAGAGTAGTAGAATTTTCTTAGCTTTGTGAATTATTTATATTTTGTAAATGTATCAAAGTGTATCTAAATGTCATTTATATTTAAATGTATACATTTGTTTTGGTTTTAAGGAGATAAATTAGGTTAATATCTGCACACACATAAATTGACTAAGATAATAAAATAATTTGTCATCATTTTTCCTTTAAAAGGGTATATATATAATTATATATACCCGCTCTATGTATATAAAAGGATATATATATAATTTAGGCTTAAAGCACTATTATTTTCTGAACATTACACCATCAATTTCTCTAATACAGAGGAGTTTGCCCCCTACTGGCCAGTGGGTGTGGCAAATATATTTAGTTGGGCAAACTAACTTTAGTTTTGTTTTGGCCTCCTTGTTCATAATCCTTTCCCCTGAAGAATGCTAAAAGGACCAGTAACTTCAGTGAAAAAATAAAAACCTGTCTATCTGACCATATTAACTGTCCTAAACAGGAACAGAAGGGTCTGGAAGGTCCTTAAGAAATGTCTTCAAGAGCTAGCATTTGGTCAGAGGGACAAAGCAGAAACCTAGCACCAGACATGAGCAAGAGTCAGATCCACTCAGACAGCAGGCCAGCCCTCATGCTCACCCCCAGAATTTCTTTATTTCCTCTCGCCCCCACTGCTGAAGGCAGGACTAGCTCCAGAGCCTGGAGGAGGCCGGCTGCAGCTGCGGAGGACAGAGACTGAAGTTGAAATCCATTTACCCCCGCTGAGAAGTGTGCAGGGCTGGGAGGCAGGAGTCAGTCTAGCAAACTCACAAATCAATTGCTGGCCACAGAGAAAACAAATTACTTTAGACATAATTAACTGCAGACAATGAAACACCACGGCCATCCCAATAAAATATCCCATTGCGTCTGACTCGAGTTGCACTGGAGAAGAAAACCAAGGTTCCATGAGAAGAAATTGTTGACACATTAAGGTTTTGCCCTTAAGTCCCAGCCATGAGCCCTTTAACTGTGGTCGGCCTGCGTGTAGACAGTGCTGGGGTTGGGGGAGGGGTGCTACAAGAGAGGGAGTGACAGTCAAGGTCAAGAACGCCAGCTCTGGGACACTGCGCAGGGCTGCTCCTGCTTACCCTGAGGCAAATACAGAGTCTAAGGAAATGATATGATTGAAAGAAAAGGACAAGCTGTAAGACACAGAAGCAGTTGGTTTATATATTAAATGCATATGAATATTTTTTAATCCCACAAAGGAATATGCTTTCCACCATTTTTCATGAAATACACAACTCCTTTTTTGGCCTACCACGTTCTTCTACCAAGAACGTGGGTATAGAAAAATGGTACTTCTCTATAGTAAGGAGAACAATAGCACAAAGGCAATGCAAAAGATAATGGACAGCTTAAAGTCACGAGACAATTGGGAATGGTGGGGACTGTGCTGGACTGGAGAGCACTCGTTCTATCTGAAGATAGCAGACCCTCCTCAGGCCTGCCGGGGCTACTGTACGCTTTACTAAGGCAGGTGCCGGTTCTGCTCAGCAGTAATCCCAGGGGCCCACAAAGGACATGGAGGATGGTTGCTGTAGGGCCATCCATCCTTCAGCTGCAGGCCAGACACTGACCAGTTCAATCATTTGCTGCTGGGCCTTTTTTTCCATAATACCTTTATCAGTTAACAACCTGTGACAGACAATAGAGGTAAATTCCTACTGCAGAACACCGTTACATGTCCAGCTGCATGTAATGAGGCTGTTCCCACATCTTAGCAAATAGCCCACACTACCACAGCTCTGCTGGTGTGGGTATAACAGATTATATTCGATGAAAACCCAACCTAATGGCAACTATTAATCCCTTCTAATATTAATAGACAGCATTAATCATATATAACAGAATCTGTTCACTTTATCAGGCACTTCATTTCACGGCTCTTCTTCAGTTTCTTTCAATGTCTGCTCACTGCACTGACCACATCTCCTGGATACCTTCCAATTGACATCACTGCTAAGGCGGGCCTAGAAGCCCAGCAATGGACAATACAGTGCAGAAAAGGTAGCCCCAGTCAACGTTCTATGGCTTCCCTCTCCTCTCACCTAGATCCACCCCAAAGGGGAATGAATACAGGACACATCCCTTTTAGTCTAGCACACTCTTCCTCATCCTTCTGATCTCAGCGTAGGTGTCACTTCCATTAGGAAGTCTTCCCTGATTGTTTCCTTTACCTCAACAACAAGAACTGGATTAAGTGCCCTCAATCTAGATCCCCAGCTCTGTTGGTTTGCCCAAATCTACCATTATGTGGGCTCCTTCCAAGCAGGGTCCAGTATCTCCCAGACAAAAGCATAGAAAGTGTTCAACAAATGAACAAATGGTTGAATGGGTTATTAGATGGATGAATGAGTGGATGGATGGATGGATGGATGGATGGACAGACTGATGAATACTGTCAGCCTTCTAAGAGGTTCTGCATGAGGGAAGGAATATTCTCCAATGATATCTTAATAGAGATCTTACCACAAGATGGCGCTCATAATTTTTCTAATTTATGGCTTCCATGAAAAATTTTCAAATTTCAAATTTTAAGCTGTCTTACACACACTATGTATTCTTCACAGTTAATGTAACTTGTTTGCCATACTGTCCCTGTTGCATGCCCTACCACATTTCACCTAATTACAAATGTGTTCTTTGCCCTGGGACATCAGGAGCCAACCCTGTGGGATTTGCTTTGGCTTTGGGGGGGCTGCTTTGTGGCTTGTCTGGTTGCTACAGAGTAGGAGGAACAATGGCAGTAGCTCGGTAGCACAGGAAATGAGGGCATCGTTCTTCTGCCACTCCATCCCCAACCACATAGAGTCAGCAGAAAAGCAAAACCTTGGCTCGAAATAGCCATTAACCTTTGGAACCATGAATTTTGCCTTAATAAAATAACATCTTCCAGTATACAGTGTTTGGTGCCATACAGAGCAATTTCCCATCACAATAATAGTTTTTGAGCTCCTAAAAACTATGCCAGGCACTTTAGATTTATGGTCCCCTTTTAACCCTCAGACCAACCCTGTGAGTTAGGTCTTAATACTTCCCATTGCAGAGGTAATAAAACGGGGTTTCAGAGAAGGAATGTAATTTGCCAAAATCATATGGATGGTAAGTGCTGGAGCTATAGGTGGAATCCAGGTTTGTCTCTACTCTCCATTAATTTGCCTTCTATTATTCCCTGTGGTAGAACCAATTTCAATATCAAATACAGGGTATTAAGCAGTAAGAGGGGAGGGAACTGCCAGGTATAAGACCCTGTTGTGTGCCTGTCACCTTCTTGTGGTTGTGTGCACACACCCCCACCGCACAGAAGCTCTACAAGGAGAGTAATATTTACTATTTCACGTCCCCACAACACGCCAGGCACACCATCGAGCGCCATCTCACACATGATTTCATTTCATCGCTATCTACTTCTGTGAGGAAGATACTACTATGCCCATTTTACAGGTGAGGAAATTACAGCACAGAGAGATTAAATGGCTTCTTTTATGTCACAGAGGACCCCAGTGCCAGAGCTAACATGCAAACTCAGTTCCGTCTGACTTCAAAGCTCTGCATCACCACATGAGGTTAGAAAAGGCAGCCTGAGGAGTAACTTGGGAATTCTGGGCAGGATTCCTGGAGCTGCCTTGTTACCTACTCTCATCAAACTACCCTCATTGCTCAAACATTCCTCTGGGCCTTTCCATTTTTCTATTCCTGGGGTGGCAGTGGGGGGATGCCCTTCCCTACAGGGTCTGCCTGAAAAGTTCCTACTTAGCTTTCAAGACCCAGCCCAAAGAACATACGTGAAGGACTCATGGACACAAACAATGGTGAGGGGACTGATTATGAAAATGGGGGGCAGGCTGGGCGGAGGGAGGTGGGGGGTGGAGTGGGACAACTGTAATACCATAAACAATAAAATATTTAAAAATCTTTTAATAAAACCATTTTGCTTAAAAAAAGAAAAAGACCCAGCTCCAATGTCATTTCTGCCCCGGTGTCCCCTCCAGTGCCTTTCTCATTAAACACGTGCACGTATCCTCATAGCATGTCTGTTGTCCTTCCCACACACACACACACACACTCACTCATCTTGTGGTTCCTTATAGACTAATACAGCTATGGAGCAAAGATTACTGGCATACAGGTGTGGAAGTGAGGACAGAAAGGCCAGTGAAGAGAAAGACATGCATAATGACAGCAGACAGAGCCTGTGGAGACTGGAGGTTCCTACCCGCGGGCCAGTTAGAGGGTCGCTGTGTGTTTCTGAGTACTGAAGTCCCCAGCTAAAAGGCTCAGAAATCCCAGTCTATCTTTTTAACAAATACACAGAACACTTTTCTGTGCTGAGCACTGGTGTGAGGACCTTTGTGCATGCTCACCATGTTCATTTCCATAGCCTTTGTGACTGCCACAGAGAACTGAGTTGAAGTAGCAGGGTGACACTCCACGACCTCAGAGGCTGTGTGAGGCTGTCTTCCTCTCCTTGTGGGAAGACAACTGGGAGAGAGAAAGGGTCCCTGTTTTTTCCCAGACTGAGAGGAAGCCTTCAATGTGACCCCAGCTCCCTACCACCACAAGAGAACCTGGACCGTCTAGCTGAACCTTGTATATTTCCACATCTGGAACAAAATAAATCATCGTTACTGTTTTGTAAATCACTTTATTGAGATATAATTGATATACAAAAAGCTGTACATATTCAATGTACTGTATACAACTTGGTTAGTTTGGAGACAAGTACACATCCATGAATCCATCACCACAATCTACGCCGTAAACATACCCATCAACTTCCAAAAGTTTCTTTCCACACTCTTTGTCATTATTATTAATTATTCTTTATAATTAATTATATTATTATTCGTGTATTATAAGGAAACAATCATCAAAATGAAAAGGAAACATAAAATGGGAGACAATATTTGCAAACTACAATATATTGTGGTAATAGGGCATTCCTCTGCTTGGCGTTCCTCTCCACTTAGCATAGAATCAACCTTAACAAGTGTTTAAGTGTGCAGTGCAGTGCTGTTAACTGTAGGCTCCACGTTGCGCAGTGGGTCTCTGGCACTTGCACACTTGCATACCGAAACTCTGTGCCCTTTCACTGTTTCCCCCTCCCTCCAGCCCCAGACAACCACTATTCTACAGACAGGCTAACATGAAGCCTGGAGAAATCACTAATGTTCACAGCAAAACAAAGATGAAGACAGATGAGAGCCCACTGTTCAGTCGTTAACCTTGACTGGTGGTGAGGAGAGTCTGGACAACAACATGCTGTCAGTCAGTCTGCAGCATTGCAGGCTGGGAGCACAGCTTCCCACAGAGCCTCATTTAAAGCACATTTTTGGGGAAAGACACACGCCTGGTAAGTTCTCTCTATCAGGGGTCAGCGGACTAGGGCCTACGGGTCAAATCCCACTGGCCACCTGTTTTTGTAAATAAAGCTTTATTAGAACTCAGCCAACCTATTCATATTGCCTATGGCTGTGTCCGAGGTACAATTCCAGAATTGAGTAGTTATGAGAAACTGGCTTGCCCTTTAAATCGCGTCAAATTCTGCTCCAGATAAGTGATGTTTAGCTCTCTCTTTTTACATGTTAAACATCTCTCAGATCATTTCAGATATTCTTTCATTGTTGTTTTTAAATTTCTAATTACAAAATATTTCACACCTACATTAACATTGACTCAATAGTAAATAACTTGCTCACATGCCACTGAGGTTAAGCAGATGTTACCATATTTTCATATTTGTTTCAGTTTGACTTGGACATGAGAAAAAAGTACAAATACAGCTGAAGTAATCCTCTCTCTTTCTCTTCCCTCCACCCCAGACATTACCATTATCTTGACATTGGAGTGTTTCCTTCCTATTCACATTTTTGTACCATTACTACAAATATACAATTTGCTACAGGCTTGAATAACTTTTTACCTAAGTATGAACACTATAATATCATATGTATCTTTCAGCAATATTTTCCACTCAACATTATCATTTTGAGATTTATATATATTGATACATGTATATCTAGTTCATTCACCTTAAGTACGTCAGGGAATTTCATTTTATAAATAAACCACACTTTATATAACAACCTATTGAGGGACAATTTGGTCATTTCCACATTTTCTCTGTTCTTAATAGTGCCATCGTAAACAACTTTGCATGCATCTCTTTGTGTGCGATGCATGAATTTCTCCAGCGTATATTCCTAGGAGTGCAATAGCTGGTCAAAGGGCAGAGTGTGAGTAATTATCTTCTGTTCACCCTTTCAGATAACACCCTCCACCCTTTTCTTTCCTGCTGTGGATTCCAGGAAGCCAAGCTATGTGGACTAATCAGCAGGCTTCCTTGTTTCTGCTTCCTATTGTGTTTGGCCCATGAAGAGGACCCACGGGAAACTGGAAGAGGAAGGAAAGCGAGGTTGGGGTGTTTACTTTCCCAGACCCCCTCCTATGGGACAGCAGCAGGCAGAATAAATGCCTCCATGAAAGGTCACAGGCTGCCTTCTCCACACAGCCATCTCTGACTTGGGCCTCCAATAACCATGTACCCTGCTTCCTCCGTGAGGTCTAAGGTGGTAACACCCCACTAAAACTCGTTCCAAGGGACTACACTACTCCTGTGCATTTGCTGCACCTTGTCCATAATTTTCTAAATAGTTCCATTATTAAAATCTCTTCAAATTATCAAATTTGAGCATGCCACCTCTTTGCAGCCAGAACAATGACTGATAAAACATACATCTTCAACTTTATAGAATCTATAAACTGCTCCCCAAGGTAGCTGGATTTACGTGCACTCCTAGATTTGTGTATGAGTTCCTACTTCAAATTCTGTCCAAAAACTTGATTCGATTTGCTTCATAATTTTTGCCAGTAGGATGAGCGTAACTATCTTTCTGGGTTTCTTGGTCATTTGGGTTTCTTCATTTGTAAGTTGCCTGCTTGCATTCTTTTCCTGATTTTCTGGCTTTTTTCTTCTTACTGATTTAAATAAGACTTTTAGATATTCTGAATGCTATTTTTTCTTGGACCAAAATAAATCTTCATTCAATTTAGATCTTGTCATTTTATTTGATTTATGGCATGGCTTTTCATTTTAAGGTGGTCCACAGTGGCCATCTTTTTCTGGTTTTGCTTTGTATAACTTACTTAAGAAATTCTCTCCTAACTGTAAAGCCATAAAAATATTTTCTTATATATTCTTCCAAAATGTACATACCCATATTTTGCTGGGTATAATATGCACTTCTTTGCCCAAATTTTTGAGGGAAAAGGAAGGATGTGCATTATACCTGGTATAATGACCACATACCATGGGTATAATAATCCCGTGCATAATGCACAGAAAAATGTGGGTGTATATTATACACAGCAAAATACGGTAGTTTTGCTTTCCCATTTATATCTTTAGCCTACCTGGAATGTATTTATGCATTTGGTGAAATTTCATTTTTTTGTATAAATAAGTAATTAGTTTACTGATGCCACATCTACCATATTTCAAGACTCCGTGTGTACACAGAGCTGTTTCTCGGCTCTCCCACTGGTCTGTTTGTCCACCCCTCTCTAGTAATGCAGTTTCTATAAAAAGTCCAGATATATGGTGGAGAATTATCCTACCACCTCCTCCCAAACTGCCTCTTCTTCAAAATTACCTTAGGTCTGCTTTCCCATGTGTATTTTAGGGTTTTGATACTTTATCAGGTCATGATCATTTTTTTCTATTAGTAATTTTTAGTAATTTAATAATAAGTGACAATAATATATTCATATTATAAATCATATACAGTGTATTATATGATATACAAATAAATTTAGAGAATGATTTCTTTGCATCAAGAAAATCAAATGACTTTTAATTCGTGAGTGAGGTATATTACACCAGCATATCCTCGAACACGAAACTCATTCAATTCCAGAGACAAGTCCTACTTATGTGTATTATTTTTCTTAATACAACTGATTTACCTAGGATTTTTGCATCCATGTTAATGACATTACTCTATAATCTATATCTTGTGTTATCTGTATTCATTTTGCTATTAAGTGCTAGTAAATGGTGGCTTTCTTTTTGTATTATCTAAATTAATTTAAGAGGGATTATCTGACTTTTAAAGATTTCCTAGAACTCTCCTGTGAAAACACCTATGCCTGGTAGTTTTTGAACTAGATGATTAATTATTGTTCTAGTTCATTTAATAGTTATAGGTCTAGTCAAGTTTCCTGATTCTTGTTGAGTCATTTTTTGTGCAATACATTTTTCTAAGTCATTTGCTCTCTCACCAAAGTTTTCTGATGCGCGATGCAGAGGAGCAGCTCTGCCGTGACCTTGCATATTTCCACAGAGGCCACAAAAGCAAGGCTTCTCCACCGTCTGACCTGTATCTTTACAGAACACCTGTCATCCTCCCCCAAGCATGGTTATGATAAGGGGTGTCTTGTGGGGAACTCTCACAAGGCTGTTTACTATCCACTTCTGTATCTTGCAGAATACTCCCTATTTTTAGAGAGTTTGCATGAAACAATGAGGTTCTGCTAAATGAATAAAACTCACACCTTCTGTGTCCAAGTTCAGTAGGCTCCCCACTGTCCCACTACCTCCTGGTTATTACAGAAGACTGAGCCCACCTGGAATAATCCCACACCTAAGTGCTTCCGAATCCATGCTTTTCCTCCAAGGTCAGGGTCCAGCTGAAGCTTTTGCCCTGGGTAGCAGAGGCTAAAACCATGTTCATTGCCGTGTCCCTCTCTAGGCTTGGTACAATATCTGGCATATGGCTGGGCACATCTCAGGGGCTCAGAAAGCCTGAGCAATTGAGATGGATTGGCTTTTTGATTTGAGGAGCCTCAGATACAGAACAGTGCTGACTCAGGGCATCGCAGCTCCCAAAATGACTCATACATTAAAGCCTCTTTAATGGGGAATTATGAAAACGTGCTGCCTGGAGCTGTCCTAATTAAGAACAACTTGGTCTTGACTGCAGCCTCCAAGCAGACTCTTTTCTTCATCCTTCCCTCCTCTTTTCTCCTGCGACATCTAGTGAATCCGGCTGTCTTTGACAAGGCTTTCCTTCTCCCAATAACACTGCTGACAGTCTTGGTTTGGAAACAGTTGAGGTAGTTAGGGATGGCAGCCCTTTAGCCAGCATGAAGCTCCCTAACAGGCAACCTAAATCAGCGAGTAATAGAGATGTCGCCACACCTGTGCTGCCCCAGCTCTCAGGAAAGGCTGGGGCTGAGGTTGGAAACAGGCAGAAGCTAATCCGGTCGCGTGTTCTTCCCAGCACTCACTCTCCCCAACCCTCTCCCAAATTAGCTTATCCCAGTTAGAGAATAGAGATGGGCTCCTTCCACCTGCACCACCCCTCAGCTCCAATCCCAAGCCCTATGGCAGGCTGGGCCTGAGCCCTGAGGGGAGGAAGGGTGCAGCCATTCTCTGTCCTGCCAAAGGATATCTTATTTGTTTGCTCAGGGGCCACAAAAGACGACTGGGCTCCAGAAAGGTCTGGTTTCCCAAACCAAGATTCCAAGCCCAGAAGCAGACACCCCCTGACAGCTTCTGTCAGCCCAGAGTCCCTCCCTCAGAGTGTCCCTGGATTCTCCATCACCATGCTCGGGCACTTGTCACCTCTTCATTCAGCGAACATTGACGGTCATGTGAGAGGTCTTGATGCTCTGTGGTTTCATGTCCTTCTTTTTCCCTCCCCCTCTCCAAACACACGATTTTGAAGTATTTATGAAACTAGTAAAAAAGTTTTCAAAGAAGCTTTATCATTAGGTATGACTCATCTTATAGTGGGTGGCTTTAGGTTTCTCTGGTCCCCAGCTTCTCTGGGGGGTCATTAATGTAGTGTAAACAAATATTTAAATCATATGAGAGCTCACTATTTAAGATCTCTAGACATGAGCTCCTTGTAATGTTACGACACAACCACTCCATCTGTGGGTAAAACCTCCTTAAATAGAGGGACCATTGGATGAAACTCCTACTTGAATGAATACAGTCATTAACTTCACCTGACAGGACAACATGAGGAATATTGTGGGTCACTGTCCTCGATTTTACATATACAGCTGTCCTAACTGATCGTAAGGATTATGGGAAATTCCAATCCAAGAAAACAGGTCTTTCTTACTTAGTGCTCTGGTTCTGCTTCCCCTGCCTAACCCTTTCCAATGGCTTCCCGTTTCCCAGATCAGTAAATCTAAGAGTGCGTTATGGAGCAGGCACCTCCATAGAGATACTGCTGGCCCATAGCCTTCATGTGAATTATAAGTGGAGCTTCCTCTGGAAGGGTGTAGCTGCAAGCACGTGCTTTCTAAGTGAAGACAGAGCTCTACTTCAGCCCCCACCCACCTCGGCAGGGTGCCCTCATGAAGCCAAAAGCCTTCATGATCATATACAGACACCCTGGCCCCAGGACCAGACCTTGCAGCCTCATATTCCACATTTGCCTCCTCATCCCTTCTCAGTGTTTTAGTTTTCTGAATACATCGTGGTACTTCACGCTTCCTTCACACCTTTACCCAGGCTGTTCTCTCTACCTGGAATGCCTTTCTCCCATTTTGCACCTAGAAAACTCCTACAGTCTTTAAAACTCAGCTTGGTCATGTCTTCTTCCAAGAAATATTTGCTGACTACAGGAGGGTCGGACCCCACTCCTCGAGGCTCCCATATCGTATTGTGTTCACCTCCGACATAGCCCTCATCTTACTGCACCTCAACTGTTGGTGTCTCGTCTCCATCCTCCTGCAGGGCAGGATCTATGTCTGATTTGTCTTTGTATCACAGTGTCAGCGCAGTACCTGGCACAGTCACGCACTGACAAAACACCAAATGTCAGCGCTGTGCCAGGCCCTCAGCACCCAGAGACACTGCGAAGATGACGTCAGACAGATGAGCCTCACGGAGCTAGCTCATAATTAAGTGAATGGAACAAAGGGGAAGAAGAGAGGAGGAAGAAGCAAGGCCCTTGCCGAAGTAGTGGCAGACGATTGCTTCTGAATGATCTACAAGCTGCCTGGAAAACAGGGTGATGTTCTGCTCTGAAAGGTTGAATGCCTGTCCTCTCCAGATGCATTTGTGAAGCCAAGAAAGCCAGTCCCAAGCAGAAAAAAATCTCTCATGGGAGATCTGTCTTCCCACGGAGCTTGGTTAAGCCCCAGCCACAGCAGAGCCACCTTGCTGTCCAGAGGGTAGTGCCTTCCCCACGACAGCTGCACCCAGAGTCCTGAGTGATGAGACCAGAGTCCTGAGGCCTCTCCTCCACAGAAGTAAGGCTATAATCACTGTGTCAAGACTCAAATCAGGTTGCCATGCCATTCCTCAATGAGCAGTTTATCTAATTATAAAACATGAATTGCAAGTTTCTGCTCACTGCAGTAATGCAATAATGATCTCCCTGTGGAAGTCATTTGACTTCTGGAATAATCTCTACACCCAGTGAGCTGTGGAGGAATGAAACAGGGGTTCAGCTTATATGGGGAGTGCATGAACTTGTTCAGTGTAAAGGAACAGCTTTGAAGGGAGAAGGGAGGTGAGGCTGAAGAGGCTGTCGCCGTCAGCAAGAGGGGAGATGCACTAGGGCAAGGCAGTGGGGGTGGAGACATCATTCTAGACAGACAGACAGACAGACAGAGGGGATAGAACAGGATGTGGGGGAGAGAGCAAGAGGAATCAGGAGGGAGATGGAGAGGTTGTCCTAGATTCTACAAGTGCTGTAGGAATAGCTAGGGCAAACTTTCCGAGAGACAGACTTTGCTAGCACTGTCCCCAGCCTGGGCCTGGGTTTGTGTGCACACATGTGTGCAAATGCACACTCATACACCAACTCAGCCCAGCTCCACCTCCTCTGACTGACACAACTGTGCTATCAGAGTGTCCCCTTTAGATAGCTCAACCAAACTAAGTCAAAGACCCTCTCTGTAGTCCCAGCTTCAATTTTCACCATGGTGACAAATTGTGACCCTTTTTTTCCTGGTGTCTAAGAGCCACTTCTGGGGCAAGAAAACATAGTGTGTTTTCAAAAAGAAAGGAGATAAAACAAACTCAAGTGTGGTGCTTACCCAGTGTGCTGAGAAAGGGCAATTCTCACAACCTTACTAAAATTTGGAGTGGACACACACAGACATGAACAGAGATTCACAAATATATGTAGCAGTATATGGAGACACTCCAGCATATGACACACACACACACACACACCCAGCAGGGGACAGAGAGAGGCTTGCTCATTCACAGACTCACACACAAACATGGAGAAAACAAAATGGGACCCACAAAATCACCCCACAATAAATAGATACTCTCTGACAAATGCACATAAATATATTAACTCACTTAAAACAAGAGTTTTAAAATAACATTCAGAAAATTAAAGCAAAAAAAGTGTCAGTTATCTGAATTTTTTTTAGAAAAATGCATTGTTTCATTGAAACATCCTCCTGCTTATGGTTCTGAACTGTCTCCAGCTATAAAATACCTTGTATTTATTTGCATGGCTGATTTTCCTTGTCGAAGAAAAGTCACGAGTGTGTTCTCCTTAACACCTCACAGGCCTTGTTTAGTTTCTGTGATTTTTCTTATTTCCAAATGCATCTTGTGCTGGATGCTGACTGTTAGCACTCAACCTATCCCAGCCCTTCTGAGCTCCTCCTGAGTCACCAGGAGCTAGAAACTGAAGACTACATTTCCCAGATTCCCACGCCAGCAGGGTTCTGGTTTTAAGTCCACCAAAAGAGACATTTCTGTGAGATTCAGAAGGTGGAAGAGAAACAGAAGCTACTGCTGCTCCCCAGACACTGGCAGGCACAGGCAGGAATTGTCGCAGGGGCTCCCACACAGCCCCCTGCAAATCATCCACGTCCGCATTTCAGGCAGCTGAGACCATTGATAGTGGGTTTGGAGTCATTTTTATAAGTAATAGAAAGATCTGAGTCTATAAAAATTTAAGCCAAAAGTAAGGGCCCATTACTGGATCAGCTCACAGAACTGATAAAGATAAAGACAGGGAAAAAGAAGTAAGCAGGGTCGGGAGCCGTGTCAGGAGCAGTGTCAGGAGCCACAAGGGATGCTGGGGCCTCAGGTTCCCAGGAAGCAGACTCAAAGATGAATATCAGCAGGGAGGAAGTTTGTTAGGGAGGGCTGTGGAAGGGGAGGGGAGAGGACTGGATTGAAAGAGAACCTGAATGTGAACTTGCCACACTTGACAGAAGTATGGCACGCCACACTTCTCTAGGGAGTTCTGAAGCTGAATCAAGGGAGTGGTGAGGCTGGGTGAGCCTTCCGTGCTGGGTGAGGATGCCAAGCCTGTATCCCTGCACGCTTATC
>PVIA01008957.1:0-65955 GCA_004024845.1 Tonatia bakeri
CTTCCTTCCTTCTTTCCTTCCTTCCTGGACTGTTCTTTGGAAGATTAAATATTCATCCTAATGTGTTTTATGTAGATTAGCAAAATTTCTGGCACACAAACCAATACTTCTACACTCATGGTTACCTCACTCCCTCACTCCCTTTACTCCAGCATACTGGCTTTCTTTCAGCTCTATAAACACTTCAAGTCTTCTTCCAATCATTCCTTCCCAATATGGAATCCAAAGGCCTAAATTTACTGCAAAAATGCAAGCATGGGACAAATTCTGCAATCAGCACACTTGCATGAGGCTTAGTTTTAGAAAGTAATTAAAAGAGGTGGTGGAAGAGGACTGTTTTGCTGGGTAGGGCAGAACGAGAAGCAGCATGGTTTGGGAGCAGTCCCAGCAGCTGCTCTCTGGTTCTACATCAGTAGCAAAGACTGCACTTTAACAGAGCGGTAGCAGCAGCTGCCTTTCTAGGCCAGTGCTGTGGTATGTTTCTGAAGGTGTTTCTAGAAATTTCAGCCTACAGTCTCTTTAATCAGCCCTTCCAGTGGTTGATTTTTCCAGCCCACCTAAGCCTTCCTACTTATAACAACTGGAGTGATGTATGATTCACAAGAAAGATTCTATGATTCTTGTTACAAGGCTTTGTTTGCATTTCTTGGACATTATTCACAAGAGATTTAGGAAAATACTGACAAGTTTTTAAGCCTAAGACAGGTATAGCAGGAAAGGTATGAATAGGCAGAAAAGGACATTATAAAATTCCAGTGACCCATCATATGATATGGCATGTAGGTTCATCAATTGTAACAGTGAACTACTCTGCTGAAGATGTTGATAATGGGGGAGGCCATGCATTTGGGAGCTTCGAGCATACCAGAAAACTCTATGCCTTCTATTCAATTTGCTGAACCTGAAACTGTTCTTTAAAAGATTTTTCTGTGAATCTAAAGCTGCCCTTTAAAAAAGTCTTTTAAAAAATTCCAGTGACCTGCCATTGGTTGGTCCTGCCATTTATCCAATACTAAGTCACCCATGGCCAAATTAAGGTCCATTGGTCTAGACTCTAAAAATATAAACAAGAATACAAAAATCATAAGGATAATTATATATCATAAAAAGTATCTCATTTTTGTTTCCAACTAACCCTAGAAGGTGAATAGTGTTACCTCCATATTATAGGTAATGCTTACAGAGATTGAGAGACTTGCCTGCAATCACAAAGCTAATACGTGGCCAAAGTACAGTTTCAATACAAATCTGACCACAGAGCCTGAGCTCCTAGACACTACAAAACAGCAGATTGTGTAGAAGGACATTCACTGATTTAGTGTATAGTTATTGACACTGACTCTGCCAGGCCTTATGCTAAGGATCTTGATAATAGTCTAACTCCTAAAAATAGTAAGTCAGAGGGGAAAATCACAATAAGTGACTAGAGATGGAAGGTAAAACTTGATCTGAAGACGAGCACAAGTCAGTGGGCTCAAACATGTTCATCAACTACCTCTAAGCTCCAGCCATTCTGTGTGGAGATGAGGAGAGACGAGGGCCCTGTCCCTGCCAGTGTCTCACTCACTGCTGTAGCCACTGTACTAAAATGATTTGTGTGAGGAAGGGAGAAAACAGTTTCTGAGCTAATACCATAGATAACTTTATTGGAGTGCAATAAATAAATTCTGTGCAGGGAGCACTAGAAACGGGAAGTGGGAGATGGGAGGTCAGAAACACTATAAAGAAAAATTAACTAGGCCTTCAAGAATGGATAAGATTTTACAATGAGCTCTTTTTAGATCAATCTGCCTCAGTTACCCTATTTAACTTTCTCATCATGACCTTGTATTTTCAGGGTTTCTTAAAGCTCTGAATCTATGTATACAACTGAATTAATGTAAGACTACATATTGCTAGATAAATCTTTCAAAACTGGACCTCCTTATGTATGTCCTTCCCATATTGTTTCAGTCTTTAGATAAAGTACTTGTTATATATGGCCTCATTCTATAAAGCTTCAAAGCATATATAATACATATTTATATGTATACATATTATATATATACACACATAAATTAACATGCATAAAGTCACCCCAACCTTAGCATTTTTGCAAAATATTATATGGCATTGACAGTGTCAAAATTAGTCCTAAATATAGAACCTCATAATAGTCAGATTGTACCCTCCCCATTTTCCTTCCAGTCTTGGTGCTTTGACAAAGGCCTGGCCCATTGCTCTTTCCAGTGTCTCTAGCCCCCATGCCCTGCTCACTTTCTTCTCTCTTCAACCAAATTGTGATAGAAAATGATTCCAATAAGCTGCTGACTTGGAAACCACAAAGACAAATGAGTTTTCACACACACGTATACAGAAATAGCTTTCATATTTCCTTGGGAAAATATATAGTGAACATATTTTTCAAAGAACTTAAAGAACTTCTAAGCTATTATATCATAATATCCTAGGGAAGTATATAATGGCAGCTCATCTGCTCCCATTTACAAGTGAAGAGCCAGGCAGAGGAGGGTTACATCAGTGGCTCAAAATCCTGCATAAAGTCAAGAAATTAGATGTGGAACCCATGTTTCCCAAATCTTAAATTTTTCCTTTGTTTCTCTGTTATTAACTCTTTAAGGATGCTAAATACATAGATAAGAAAAACATTTTATTACTAAATTCATGTTCTATTTGACAGAGAAGTGTTATTAAATATTCTTCACAATTTTCGGCTTTTGATACAAGAAGCTATTATAATTAGTAAAAGCTTAGTCATGAATTTTTTCCTGTTCTGAATTTGTATAATGATGTAAAGGACCAGTAAGTTGATTTTAAGATCAGAAAACCTATTGCCTTGCTTATTCATGAGACTATGGTAATTCTTTCAGTATATATTCTGTGGTCTTATTTAACATTTTTTATGACCAGCCATAAAATGTTTCTCAGATATTTGGCCCATCTCACATCAATGAGTCATATGCTTATCCTAGGTCTGTGGCTTGATGTCCCTTCATGTGGACCCTCAGGGAATCTGATGAACATACAATTGTATAGGCAGACTTGATCTGAAAAAGGTACAAAGGTGATACCAGATTATATGACACCTTGAGAGTGTCAGAAAAATTTTGCCCCAAGGTCAAAATTACAATATTGCACAAGCATGTGGGACAGGTTGCCCCTGCCATTCTACAGCTACAACGAGGTCCCATTGGGAATGGTTTCCATCCCACCTGGAGTGTTAGCTTGCTATGGCTGCAATAACAAAATACCACAAACTAGGTGGCTTGCACAATGGAAGTTTATGGTCTCACAGTTCTGGAGGCTAGAAGTCCAAGATCAAGGAATTGGTAGGGTTTCCTCTAAGAACGGTGAAGAAAGGATCTGTTCCAGGCCTCTCCCCTGGGTTTTGGTGGTTTTCTTACAATATTCAGGATTCCCTTGGCCTCTGCTGCATCAGCCTAATCTCTGCTTTCATTTCCACATGCCTCTCTCACTGTGTGTATTTATCTCTAAATTTTCCTTTTTTATAAGGGAAAGTGAAAATGGACTAGGAGGGTCCACCCTACTCCAATATTATCTCATTTTAATTAATTATATCTCCATTCACCCTATTCAAAACATTCTGAGGTAATGAAGATTAGAGCTTTTGCATGAATTTTTGAAGGACACACATCAACCCATAATGCTAGGAATAGAACTCATGGTCCAAAGAAAATGACCAATAAATGGGACTTAAATGCTATCTGTATTTTTTCAACAAAGAAGGTAGGGATATTTGGTCCAGTGCCAGGGGTCAGTTAGAATCACACAAAATGAAACAAACAGGCAAATAAACAAACAGTGCTTGGAGACCACAGAGTCCCTGTGGTGAGAAATGTGTGGCCCTGGTCAGTGTAGGCGGATGAAGTAGCACGTAGTCAGTTTGGCGGATAACATCACCATTATTGGAATTACCCAAATGTATGGCTTGAAGTTGTTCAGACTACATATTTTTTTTACAAGATAGAGCAATGCTATTGTTCCTAAGGGAGTAGTAAAAGTCTCTGGAAAAGATGTGACAAAGCCATTTAGGATCCCCTGTAGTTGTGTGCTTTTTGACAATGATAAAAGGAGATTTTTGCTACTCCCTCATCTCAGTGTTCAGGAAAAGGTTCACATAAATGGGACCAAAAACATGGCAAATAAAAAATATATATATATTCTCCTTTGGGTTATATAGACTGTAAATACATAGATTTGTATTAGTTTTCTATTGCTGTATAACAAATTATCTCATATTTGACAGTTTAAATAACATTCATTTATTATCTCGCAGTTCTGTAGGCCAAAAGTTGATCACAGCATGGCTGGATCGCTATCAGTAAAGACTGCAGTTCTCACCTTGGCCTCAGGGATCTATTCCAAGCACACTGGCTATTGGAAGAATTTCTCTCAGCCTTCCTGCATGGCTTCCACCACCTTCAAGCCATCATTAGCACATTGAGTCTCTATGCTCTGATTTCTTTTTTGGCTTTTAAAGACTCATGTGATTACAATGGTCCCACTCAGAAAATCCAGGATAATCCCCCAACTTTAAGGTCACCCGATTAAGGCTTCTGGTCAAGATGGCACATAGGTAAATATGGCACTTACTTCTTCCCACTATCACATCAAAAATACAAATAAAACATAGAAAACCATCATTCAGAACTACCTGAAATCTAGATGATCCAAAGTCCTACAACTAAAGATATAAAGAAGAAGCCATACTGAAATAGGTAGGAAGGGTGGAGAGGCTAATGGATTGATCCCACACCCACATATGACAAATAAAAATTGGGAGGGGTATCTTGGCTACAGTGGGTCCTCCCTGAAAAGCAAGGGGTCCAGGCCTCATACCAGGCCTCTCAGCCTAGGGTTACAGTGCTGGGAAGACAAGTCCCCATAACTTCTGGCTGTAAAACCAGCATGGATTGTGGATGGGGGGATGGAGAGCTCCTGGAATCCCAGGCAGTTCCTCTTAAAGGGCACATGCATGAACTTATCCAGACTCACTACCTCTGAGCTCCAGCACTGGGACAGCAGCTCAAAAGGTACTAGAGACATACAAGAAGGAACTGAAGTGTCTGGTATCAGGATGAGATCTACAAGACCAGCTTTATTCCAGAGAGAAGTGCTGACAGAGGCCATTGTCTCTTTTCTGAGCCCTTCTCCTACCCTGGTGATTCCCTGAGATCCTGCCTCACAAACTTGTGGGCCCACCAAAGCTATCTCCAGTAGTTTTTCCTTATGAATGCCCTATCTTGGATCATGCTTCAGATGTTCCTAAAATCTCTCAAACAAGTAGAACATGGCCTCAGTATGCCCCATACCTCTTGCTAAATGGCCCTAGGCCCAGCACCAGCAGACTAGGTTTTCAGCTTGGCCTCTCCTGGGGCACATCCAAGTCCAGCACAAGAGCAATCCATCTGCAGCTCACTTTGTAGCTCATGCCATGTGGTTCTGGGCAGAAATCAGGAGGCTGATGATTTTGGCCTTCACCACCTGGGAGGCCCCAAAGCCAGCATACTCAGTGGGGTGCTTAAGACCACACCAAATCATCACCACTCAAGCACCATAAATGACACACTCATGAAGTAGACTCAGCAGGCACCAGAGCCTCACTGATGTAAGTCCTGCTCTGTGGAGTAGACCCCTGCACATATGATCTTCCATGGTGGGTAGAGATTGGTGGTCCCAGCCAGGTTTTGCAGCTGGTCTGCTTGGGGGTAAGACCCTCCCATTAACATGTCAATAGCAATCAAGGCTCTACTACAATAAGAGGGTGAACAGAGCCCACACAGGGCAAGGGGGTACACCTGGAGTGCCCAGTCTGAGTCAAAGAGGAGGCTATGGCACTATAACTTAGAGGACACCTACTACATTAGGTGACTCTGCCAAGCCTGGCAAGCATAGGAGTTCTACCTAATACATAGGAACAAACACAGGGAGGTGGCCAAAATGAGAAGACAAAGAAACATGGCCCAAATAAAAGAACAGAACAAAATTCCAGAAAAAGAAGTAAACAAATGGAAATAAGCAATCTATTTGATGTAGAGTTCAAAACACAAGTTTTAAGGATGCTCACTGAACTTAGTGAAAACTTCAACAACATAAAAAAGCATATGGGAACCATAAACAACAGTCATAAGTACAGGATACAATAACTGAAATGAAGAATAATTTACAGGTCATTAACAGTAGAGCAGCTGAATCCAAGAACCAAAACAGTGATTTGAAATATAAGGCAGCAAAAAACATTCAATCAGAATGGCAAAAAGAAAAAGAATCCAAACAAACAGTGAGAGTAGTGTAAGGAGCATCTGGGACAACTTGAAGCCTAACAATTTCATCATGGGAGTCTTAGAAGGAGAAGAGAGAGAAAATAATTGAAAACCTATTTGAAAAAATAATGACAGAAAACTTCCCTAACCTGGTAAAGAAAATAGACTTACAAGTCCAGGGAGTATAGAGAATCCAAAGCAAGATTAATCCAAAGTGACCCACACCGAGACACATCTTAATTACAATGCGAAAGTGTAAAGACAAAGATAATCTTAAAAGCAGCAAGAGAAAAGTAGTTAGTTACCTATAAGGGAGCTCCTATTAGATGACATCAGGTGATTTCTCAAAAGAAACTTTGCAGGCTAGAAGAGATTGACAAGACATATTCAGAGTGATGAAAATGTAGGACCTACAACCAAGATTACTCTATCCAGCAAAACTATCATTTAGAATTGAAGGGCAGATAGGGTGCTTCCCAAATAAGAAAAAACTAAAGGAATGTATCACCACCAAACCATATTGCATGGAATGTCAAAGGGCCTTCCTGAAGAAGGAGAAAAAAGAAAATTAAAAATATGAACAATAAATGTCAATAAATACATATTTATCAACAATTGAATCTAAAAAATCAAAATAAATGAATAAGCAGAACAGTAACAGACTCATAGTTATAGAGAACATTTTGATGGTTGCTGGATAGGAGGCAGGTGTGGGGGAATGGGTAAAAAGGGTGAAAGGATTAAGAAGTACAAATTGGTTGTAACAGAACAGTCATGGGGATGTAAAGTGCAGCATAGAGAATATCGTCAATATTCTAATAACTATATATGGTATCACATGGGTACAAGATTTATCTGGATGATCACTTAGTAAGTAATATAATGTCTAATCACCAGGGGTACACCTGAAACTAATATATTTTATGTTAACTGTAATTGCAAAATTTTTTAAATTAATAAAGTCAGCTGATTAATAACCTTAAGTTCATCTGTAAAGTCCCTTCACAGCAGTACCTATATCAATGTCTGATTGAATTCCTAAAGAATGGGAGTCTTGTGGGTAGGGGACATCTTTAGCATTCTGTTACCCCTTCAACAAGATCTAAAAATTACAGGCTAAAGATATTAACATGTTGCTAAGTAATATTCAAATTTATCTCAAGCAACTATTAAGAAGTTGAAACATATTTATCAAGTAAAAAAAGAGTAAGGAAACTGCTATCATCTTGAATTTTTAGAATTGATCCTAGATTTTTTGCTTGGTTGGTTGTTTGTTTGTTTTTGAAGACCTTAAGTGATGGACTGAATGTAAGTTGGAAAAAATATAGGTCTAGAACCTTTTAGGCCTATATGTAGTAGTGATATTGCTATAGGTGAGTTAACCTTTGAGACTCAGAGAAAAAATGATGCATTATAGCATTGTTAAGAGAATCAAGTAATATAACTTCCATAAAGTGCTTTTTAAACTGTAAAGCCTAAAGTAAATGTGCATTGTAAGATTATCAAATAAAGTTCAAACCTACTTCAGAAAGAACCAGAGTATCCAACCATTCCTGCCTTTAATTGAGTAATCACCCTATAGGACAAATGAAATCTGACAACCAAGAAATCCAAACTTTAGTAGAAACTTGTCTAGCATTCATGCTAGGGGATGTTCCTGTGATGCACCAATGTATGGGTATGAATGTGTTTTTTGGGGAGAGACACCATTTTTTAAAGATTTTATTTATTTATTTTTAGAGAGAGAGGAAGAAAGAGAAAGAAAGAAAGAAAGAAAGAAAGAAAGAAAGAAAGAAAGAAAGAAAGAAAGAAAGAAAGAAAGAAAGAAAGAAAGAAAGATAGATGATAGATAGATGATAGATAGATAGATAGATAGATAGATAGATAGATAGATAGATAGATAGATAGATAGATGGATGTGTGGTTGCCTCTTGTGTGCCCCCAACTGGGGACATGGCCCATAATCCAGGCATGTTCTCTGAGAATCAAACCGGTGACCCTTTGGTTCATAGGCCAGTGCTTAATCCACTGAGCCACACCAGCCAGGGCAAGAGACACCATTATAAAATTGTGCTGTACTAATTCAGTAGGCAACATGATAAAGCTAGAGAACATTCTGATGAAAGAAATTTAACACCAAGACCTCAATGAAAAATCTAAAATACCCACTTAGAACCAAGCAACTAGAGGTGAAGTCTTAATAACAAAGGAAAAAAGAGCAAGGCATTTTCAACATTCAAGAAAACTCTCTGGTGTTATACTCCATCGGGAAGACCTGGGCAGACCTGTCTGAATGGCTTGGCTCAGCTTCCTTCCAAAGAAACAAGCATAAGTCATCACACAAGCAAGTGTTTTGGGGCTTGTTACTTTCCTATTATACCTCTGGTCACCTATCTTGAGGCACATTATCATTTACATTTATTTCTACCCTAAATGATTTCATCCTAGGAATTCTTTTATTTATACACTTAACACATCATGTGCAAGGTGCTTTTCTAAATTCCTTATTAATATTAACTCATAATGATAACTCATCTTGAAAACAACCTAGAAAGTTGAAACTACTATTATCTCTATTTATAGAAAAACAAAATATATTAGTTTGTTTCAAAACCTTTTTCTTCTTATAAAAGGGGAATACTTTTTCTAACTGGTTTCCTCTCCTTTCCATCACTTCTACAATTTACATCCAAAAACAAACAAAAAAAAAACCCTTGAAATGCAGTTGCTGCTAAAGGCTGTATCATGCTGAAAATGACAAAACACAGATTCAGTTAAATCTTTGAAGTGAAAGGGTTAGCCCCACATAAATGCACTGTGATTAAAGGTGGCATTGTGATTTTCTGAGTAGTGTTAGGTTAATTTTAATGAAGGAAAAGTTTCCTTCCCACACAAGAAAAGGTGCCAAGTTGTCTTTTTTTATTCACTTCATTTCTTCAACAGTCTAGCTTTTTTCTATATTTTAAAAGTACATACAGTTCAAAATGTTTTGATTTTATTCTTTGTACCTTCTAATACACAAGATGCAAATCTGTCATTTCCTACTCTAAGCAGGAAAGACATGCTCTTCGTATATTTTCTTACATTTCATTTCTCCAGAAAAATTTTCTAAAATTTCTCCCCATTCATCATGCTATTTTAAGGTTAGAAAAAAAATTATTCCAAAGTGGTAGATTGCTCTGCTGTACTTTCACCTTGTCTGGCACACAATTCACCCGAGAGTGATGCTCTCCAGGAAACTATACCTGAGTATCTTAGTCAACTCAAGCTTTATAACAAAATATCATAAAGTGGGTGGTTTATCAACAACAGAACTTCATTTCCCTTCTGGAGGCTGGAAACCTGAGATTAGGGTGCGGACACAGTCCGGTTCCGGTGAGGGCCCTCCTCGAGTTGCAGATAACGGACTCCTCGTTGTATCCTCAGAGGGCAGAGAGCAGAGCTGAGGGTAGAAGCTTTCTATTGTGGCTCTAATCGAATTCATGAGGTCTCCACATTTGTGACCTCATCTAATACTAATTATCTCCCAAAGGCCCCACCTCCTAACACCATCCCCTTGTGGGGCTAAGTTTTCAACATGTGAGTTTTAGGGGGGGCACAAACATTCAAGGTACAGCATTGCGTTTACTCTAAAAGATCATGGGTGCAAGTGACAGGCAGCAGAAGACCAGGACCAGGACTGATACTTTTCATTGAGACAGAAAGGTAGTTTTCAGAAGAGTTTCTATAAATTCAATTTCATTTTGGATTTTTATATTTCAAGTTCCAGATTTGTAGCAGAGGCTTGAAATTCATAAAAAAGTCATCATCGACATTAAGTAAAAGTTTATTGTAGGGAAGGGCACATAATATTTGAGATCAAATTTCTTTCTTTACTACTAAAGTAGTAGTACTAAAATTAGATAAATTCCTGGTACTAAAATTAGATAAATTCTTTTAAGAGTTTAGGGGAAAGAATGTTCACTCAGAGCTAAGTTGTCAAAAATATAAACATTTTATAAATAGACTTCTCACACAAATGTATTTGCGGTGTGCTTATGACAGTGTTTTACAAGCAACTCCATCCATGGTCCTAAAACAATGGGGACCAGCCAGAGCAGGAAGTGACGGACCGGCTGAAGATAGCCCTTAATCCTTCATGGGCCCCCTTCCACACCAGGCTCTGTGCCATCTGATAATGCACAAAGAGTGTTGTATAAACTTCAAACAACATCCGAATGTAAGGCAATATAAATATAGAAATAATAACAGCTAGTGTTTATTTCATGTTTACTATGAGAACTTTACAAATGAGGAGACTGACACCAACCAGTTGGGGAAATTGTCCAGGGTCACACATTTAGTAACTGAGAGTCAGCACTGGACCTTGACTATCTAGCGCTGAAGCCCATATTTTTACCCACACAATTCTCAAAATCCTATCTCATAGATGATGAGAACCCTTCCCTCAAAAGGTACACTCAAACCACATGCATACTATCTATAACAACCCTTAAAATAAAGACTCAGTACTGAATATTTTTAAGTGTTAGTTACATATTGTTGCTTAATGAATTATCTCAACATTTGCCAGCTTAAAACAATAAACATGTATTTATCATCACACAGTTTCTGAGGATCAAGAATTTGAGCGCAGCTTACCTGGGACTTCTGGCTCAGGGTTTCTCAAGTCGCTCGCAAGCATCTTCTGAATGTTTGGTTCCAGCCAAGGACCTGCTTCAAGACAGTACGCTCACATGGCCTCAATTTTTTGCCACGCATATCTCTTCATAACACAACTTGAGAGACATTTGGCTTTCCCTAAAGCAAGTAGTCTGGAAGAGAGAGCAAGGCAGAAACCAGGTGTTTTCTATAACCTCACATCAGCGCTCACACGCCATTATTTCTGCATTAGCCCATCGTTAGAGGTGAGTCACTAAGTTCAATGCAAACTCAGGAAGAGAAGGAAGAGAATTGGTTTCCACCCTTGCAAGGGAATGTCAAAGAATTTTGGGTGTATTTTAAGCCCACCACTTGCATCTTTCTCATTGTAAGTATTTGAAATGATTTTGCCTCTGTGTCCTCTTTTCTCCCTTCTATTTGACTCCACAGCCCTGTAACTACAAAAGCTGAGCTAATAGGGCTGGACACTCCCTCAACCTGTCCCATGTCACCATTCATGCCTACAGGGAGGTTCTCCATCAGAAAAAGTACAAAGCAGTAATTTACCTAAGCCCTGCCCCGAAGATCTGTGATTCCCTGTATATTCTGTTTGTAAACTGCAACCAAATTGGCAAATAAGCAATGTTTCTTTCAGACTCTGCTTGCCATTAATTCCTCCTAGATCACAGGGGTCCTCCTTCTGCCTGCTCTGGCCCAGAATCCCCTCCTCAGTTGTGCCCAGTGATCAGCTTACCTTTCCATCTACTCATCCTCTGCGCCATATCCTCAGAGTTCAGTATAAACTTTGGCTTAGGTCAAATCAGTTGTCCAGTAGCGAAAACTGAGAGTGAGATTCTCAATAAAAGCTAGAGTTTCTCAATCTCAGCACTATTAATATTTGGTGCTGGATAATCCTTTGTTGTGGGGCCATCACGTGCATTATAGAATGTTTAGCAGTCCCTGGTCCCTACTCATGAGATGCCAGTAGCAGCCTGCAGTTGTGATAAGCAAAAATGTCTCTGGACATTGCCAAATACTCTCTGGTGGGCAAAATTGCCCTTGATTGAGAACCACTGATTCTAGTTAAAATTGATTAAGTGAAATATGTGAGCCTTATCAGATAAAATATATGCAGAGATATCCCATTGATTAATCTATAATTAGTAATCAGTGATATCTGAAGTTAAACAAGAAATAGTTCAGTACAATTCGATTATTTAATGTGGGTGGTTGTCTCCTCAGAGCTGCCACTTGGCCTTTCTTTTACCAGCTGATTTGTGTTTTTGTTTTAAGAAAAAAAATTTTTCTCCTCACCAAGGACATGCTTATTGATCTTAGTGGGAAGTGAAGGAAGGGAGAGAAAGTGGGAGAGAAACATTGACAGGTTGCCTTTCCTACACACCTTGACTAGGGACTGAACCTGCAACCTGGCATGTGCCCTGACTGGGAATCGAAATCACAACCTTTCAGTTTATACCAAATGATCCACACTCTCCAGGAACACGAGTGACTGTTGGAAGACAGGAGCTCTATACAACAGGTGTGGTGTGTGTCTCAAGGCTGTAAATACTTAAGAAATCTGCAACAAGGTAGAGGGGAAAGAGAATGTGTGGACATGGAAAAACAATAGGAGAGTAGAAAAGTAAAACTTGATTTTTTATGTTAAAATTATTTTAGGATATCTATTAGATCTTACTCTATTTTTTTAAGGAAACTTTTACTGAGTAGTAACCATATACAAGTCACTTCACTAAACATTTTTCTCAAACTATTAACTCCTTTAAATGTTTTAACAACCCCATGCAGTAGGCACTGTTATCTTTCCTTTTGACACTTGAACAAACTGAGGTAGCAAGATGTTATCTTCCTTAGTAACTAGTTTTGTTGTTGTTGTTGTTTTAAATGCTTTCAATGATCTCTCTTCTACTCCACATTCTCTCACTGATTCACACTAAGCTTGGAAACTTTAAGGAAACAATCATGAAAGTTCACAGGGACACCTAGGTCTTCATTAGCTGGAGGGAAACAATACAACCTAGAATCAGTGAGAAAAGAAAGGGTAGCCTGAAAGGAGACGCCAGCACTAGAGTGAAAAGTTCAGAGGCCTTCTCTTCAAGGGGGTGGGAGGAACTGCCATGCTGAGCAAGGCTGGCAGGAGATCACGACTGGAAGGTGCTTTAAGGGAGGGAGGTTAAGAAGTATTTCTGCAAGGAAAAGGACAGATACACAACAGTCCTGACTTATGATGGTCAGACTTAACCACTTTTCAGCTTGGTGATTGTTTGAAAATGATACACATTCAGTAGAAGGCATACTTTGAATTTTGATTTTTGGTCTTTTCCTAAAGGTTAGTGATATTCTGTATGATTCATTCTCTCTCTCTCTCCCCACTCTCTCTGCCCTCTCCCTTCCTCTCCCCTCTCTTTTTCTCCCCCCATGGGAAGTGTAGCTCCCAGCTCTCCACAAAATCACCAGGGTAAACAACCTGCATGCTACAGTGTACTATGTTGCCAGCAGTTTTTGTAGCCCATCATGGCTATAAAACTCGTATCTGTGTCTCCTGTTTCTGGTGAGAAGAGAAAGAAAATTACTCTTGAGATGAAACTCAAGATAACTGCCCAACTATACTCTAATGCAAGAGCTCCGAGCACAGTTCAGATAGCCTAGGCTAAGCAATGGTGTCTGATAGGTTGTATTAAATGCATTTTGACTTACAAAATTTTCAACTTATGATGGATTTACCTGCATGTAACTCCATTGTAAGTCAACCACAAGTGCATCTGAAATACAACTTGGATTTTAGTAGAAACTTGACATATGGTCCTGAATGAAAATAGGAACCTAGGAAACTATTGTCAGCATTATAATGTACCTAAGAAAACGAAATCTCCTGGATGAGTCCCTGAATAATCGCTGAGTGCCTACCTCTGTCCAGCCATGCCCTGGGTATCATGCACCTCACTTCCCTTTCTCAAAGTCTTCACAGCTTCCCTTTTTAGCCTGGTAATGAAGGCCTTCTGTAACCTGAACCCCTCCTACCTTCTCAGCCCAGTCTTTGCTTCTGATGCACAAAATTGAGCTACTTCTATTTCCCCTGAAATTTCTTTCTCACCTCACAACTTACAGTTTCCTCTGCTTAAAATGTCTCTTTCCCAGTATCTGTTCTATTAAAAGTTTACCATCCTTCCGGGCTTAGGTCAAATGTCCCCTCCTCCCTAACTCAACCTCCAGTGCCAGTTGGAAGTACTCCTTCACTCTGCATCTAAAGACTAGTTTGTAGCTCTTTAAGGAATTTCGGAATTCATGTATTATAAGGAGTGGTGCATCTGTCTATCCAGCAGCTAAACAGTAAACACCTTAAGGGGTGGGGTGGGGGGGCAGAATAAGTTGTATTGGTATTTGTCTACAAACCTGTGCTCAATAAATATTTGTCGAATTAAATTGAAATTTGAGTGGTTGACACCTTCTCTTTTAAAGATGAAGCAAAATTTAAGCAAGCATAAAAATTTCCACATGCTGCCAAATGCCTTAATAACCTTGGTATCTGTAGTACATTTTTCATTTCTGAAGTGCTTTATAAATAATCTCATTAACCCTCAGTGGCTTTGGCCTTGCCGTATCAGGTAATAGGGTAACGAGTCCACTCCACTTGGGATGGCGTGGGGAGGCTTTCTGAGAAGGGGTGAAGGTGGATGAATTCCAGAACACAGGGAAGCAAGAAACCAGCAGCTTCCAAGGGAAATATCCTGCCAGGCATCACAGAGGGGCTGAGGTGATGGAAATAAACATAATGGAAGGCAGAGATTTTCTCTTTTGTTTCTCTTGTTTCCTTCTTACTACACATGATGTTATATTCCTATATCTAAATGGTCATTTTTATAAATTCCAGAGGATAACTAAAGTTCTTTCAAGTCTAACAATCTATTTTATATGAATTATATGTTCCAAGTTCAAAAATGCAAATTAGTGTGTATGGTTCTATTAGAAAGAAAGGAAAAAAAACTTTGTTAAATTTATTGGAGAGCATAATATCATGGATGTAGCTCATTTTAAGCTACACTATTCAGTAAATATCTAGATTTTTGAAACAAACATTTTTAGAAAACCAGTTGTTCCTTTTAACACAAAGAATTAGCATGCTTGTTCTCTCTACAATAACCATTAATTCACAAAAAAAATAGATTCCACATTATCTTTTCAGGACCATATCTACTAACTAAACTAGAACACATACATACATAGATTTTAAGAAAGAGTTTTCCTACCTGAACAGAGTCCTTCGTATGCTCACAGTGTGTTGTCCGGGTTGCACTGTGGCACAACCCACCGCTACCGCAGTCCTTGTCCTCAAGAGTCTCCACGCCTACGCCCACGGTCATGCCGCGTCCCCGGGGAGCCTCCTGCCCAAGGCTGTGTCGAGGGCGGCTCCGGCATGGAGCCTTCCCCAGGCTTCTCCCTGCCGGAATTATGGTCACTCCTTAGGGATGTCATAGAATTATACCTGGTACAGTTTATTTCAACATGCTATTTGGATGCCTAATATGTAAGCACCATGCTTCCGTTAAACATTTATAACACTCTGCCTGGTAATACAGTTAAATGTGTACAATAGTGTGTCTAAAATAATGTAGGCATCTTGACCACAGAGTTGATACTATATCAACACATATCTGAAAGGGCTCCCAGCATTCATTATTTCAATTGGATAAGGCTTAACTAAATAGTAAAGGATTTATTGCTTAAATTGGGTAATATTTAAACTCATTTTCCCTTGGAAGCAATGTTATACACAGTAGATACAGTTCTAGGTGAAAACATAAAAGTGTATTATATTAGCTAAGGGAGGGAATCAAGTTCTCTCTTCAAAATTGCATTTGAGTTTTTAAATTCATTTTCAAAAAACATGTGAAGGGCAAGTTAGTGATATATACATCATTTCTATAAAAAAACAATTAAGTTTGTATGGTTGTAGTAGCAAAAATTAGACACAACTCACATGCCCAACAATAAAAATTATTTATTAAATGTAACAATAAATTGTTTTGTTCATACACTAGAATACTAGGCAGCCATTAAAGATTGTTTTATAAAAATTAGTATATAGTGAAAAATATTTACAGTGTAAGCGAAAAAAAGTGAAGGCTTCATGAATTATGATTAATGATTCACTTGATTGTGATGCTTAGCACCCAGACTGTTGTCTCCAATGCCATTTCCCACTAAAAGGAACCAAGACTCCTTGGCTTACTCCAGGTCTGGGGCAGGAAGTGGATCAGGAAACCCCTGGGGCACCTTGGGATCCCAGGAAACGAAACACAGTGGAGTCACCGAAGATGGCTAGGATCACGTCAAAAAGACTCAGGAGTCAACTTGAACAGGCTCTCACTGGAAAAATTTGAGCATCAGAAGGATGCTAACTGAAATAAATGAAAATGTATGAAGTATGTTTAAGTCTATGGGTATAGAATGATAATTATTTTTTAATCACATAGATCATCTTTGGAGTATACAAAGAAACCAATCATAATTTTAAAAACTGGTAAATAAAGTGAAAGCATATAGTATTCTGCATTCCTTATATGTGTTATACCTCAGCAAATAGTTAACGAGGGAAAGTTTCTCTTTATATTACTATTCTAGCTATTAAATGCATTTTCATGTCACTATTTTACAGCTATCATGACAGAAACATAAACAATCAGACTTTATGTTCCTCCTGGTAGAGCGCACAACACCACCTACAAATTAATTTTGTCAAAATAAATAAACCTTCCTCTGACGAAGGCGTTAGATCTAACTACCAATTTACAGGAAATAAGAATCAGAAGAACATGGAAAATGATAATACAGGAATACAATCAAAAAGTTTTATAGGGTGAATACCTGATTTATTAACAACAGAAAATAAGCAAGGAGAAAAGGGATGGGGCATCTACAGATGAAATGAGACCTTGTTTTGATATCAAGTAAACTACAAAGATAAATATTTATAGGATGATTATAGAATGATAGGGGAAATATGACCACCAGACATCTGATATTAAAGAATTCTCATTTATCTGGAGCAAAGTGTGGTGATAATGCAGTGGGTGTACTTTCAAAGGGAAGCCTTGCCTTTCAGATCATTCTGAAATACATACAGGTGGAAGATGATGGAGATTTACTTCAAAGTGATCCCAGATGGAATACGGAGAGCAGACTTTGTGATAATGGGTACCTCTGAGTTCATTATAACATTCTCTACTTTTGTGGTTGTTTGATATTTTCCATACTAAATGTTCTTAAAAAGAGAAGTAAATGTTTTCAATGAAAATAATGATGGTAAAATAACCAATGGAAGAGAATGGGTACTAGACCTCTCGGGGCAATCACTTCATAAGTTATATAACTATCTAATCACTATGTCCTACACCTGTATGTTAACTGTAACTGAAAAAATAAAATAAAAATGAGCTTTAAAAAAGTTCTTAAGGCATACTGAAGTAAAGATTTCTCAATTGAGTGTTCCACTCTGCCACCTACCTCAAACAAAACTTCCCTGTCTTTAGATACAAAATATGGTGTGCCCAAATAAATTAGTCCCCTTAACAATCTGCTTGCAGCATTTAATTTTATTAAAAAAAACTGCTGATGCAGAACACTGCTCTGGCATTCACTTTACAATTACCCAGGAGCACTTCATAGCTGAAGCTAGCCTAAATTCATAGGAATACTTTACCCAAGGAATTAATTACCATCCAATTTATTACTTCTTCATATCTTCTAACCTGCAAGAAACTGGTTACCTGGAAAATTATGTATTTTTGGAATACTTGTCAAATTTAATTTAGGGTGAGTTGTAAGGCAGAATTAACAAGTATTTCCCTATTTCTTGTACCTAAAGAGCCACAGGTGCGTTCTCTAGAGGAGCGTTGATTGTGACGTGTTGGAGTTGCCCTGCCCAGCGCAGCTGTGTGGTCAAGGCTACCGAATTTGACATCTCAAAGGACAAAGCTGCAGAACTCTCTACTGAATTTAGCATCTGCCAACAGCTAATTGCCTGGTAGCATACCTGTTTTTTTCATATCATAGCGACTCATTTGAAACTTGGACTAGCGCTTGATGTATTACATCAAGGGTATACACGTTCTAAAAGCAAATCCCACATTAATGCAAAATCAAAGTCTCTTCCATTTGCTTTCTTCACCAATTTGGTAGGAATAAATTCAGCTGTCCTAACACCAGGAAAGTAATCTCAGGAGGCTCAAAGGGTGCTTTTATATTTTATGTAAAAATATAAACATTGATCTTCAAATACCCTCTTCTGATTTCCCGTTAATTTGCCTCATTTAAAAAGTTTTTGCCCTCCCTTTGGTTCCCAGACTTAGCAAATAAAAATAATAAGACATCCAGTTAAATTTGAACTTAGATAAGCAGTGAGTCATTTTTTAGTGTAAGTATATCCCATGAATACTTAAGTATGTTCCATGCAATATTTGGGACACATTTATATATTCTGTATTTTATCTAGCAACCTTAGCCCTCCCCACCATCAACATTAGTGATAAAGCTTCTGAAACTTACAAAGGAGATGAGATTTGTAACATCACTTCAGTTAGTTCTGTTCTTGCTGAATGGAAAACTGCAATGGTTTGGCACGGTATTTCAGGGGGGTCATTGTTAGAAGACAGCCAACTACAAACATTCTTTGAAAATCAATCTCAAGAAGAAATTTTCACTTGAGAAGCAAAGCCATCAGAGCAGCTTAGTTGGTTTTACAGGTGCATATTTGGGAAAAGAGTTCAATCTGTTGTTGGGAAACTTGGCGTCCTATACAAAGTGCTACTGACTTTCTCCTATACCCTAAGACAACCACAGTCCTGCCAAGGAAATCTATCTTTACCAGAGAAAGCTTTCAAATGTTCACAGGGGACCCTGTGAAATGCAGATTCTGCTTCAATAAAAATAAGTTCTGAATTTCTAACAAAATCCCAGGTGATTTCAATGTTGCTGATCCATATACCATTATTTGAGAAGCAAAGGACCAGAGTGAAGCAATCTACATAAAAGATGCTGCATAAGGTTTGATACTAAGAGAAGTTGCTGAATGTCAAGGACTCAAGTCTCAGAAGGGCCTTGAGAATCAGGGAAAGCAAATTATGCTTAAAGCTGGGAATGTAGCCAAAAGTTGATTAAATAGTGATTGAGAATGCACTGAAGCCATCTCTAATTGTATATAACCCTTGCCTGACATAAGTAATAGAAACCTGGGTCAGACTACTGATATTTATGGAACATGGTTTGAAAGAAAAGCAGTTCACACATATCTGGACCAGGGGCTCTTAACTCGAGATCCATAGTATCTGAGTAGTCCAGGAATCAGTTTGAAGGAAGCTAAGGAGCCTCCTGACATTTCATACAACATTGGGTGCTAATAATACAGGGCTGACATGTAACGTATTTAACAACCAGTATGGCTCAGGCACCATCCAGTGGGAACGCATGCCTAACCAGTCCCAACAGCGGCCAGCCACTATGCAATCCCGGAGTGTCCCTGATGAATATCAACTCTGTTCACGTGTTTTTCTCTAAATAGTTTTTGTAAGTTTCTCCAGATTCTCAAAGGATTCAGTGATCAAAAAAATGTCCTAAACCACAGCTCTCAGTGGATGGTAATAGGCAGTGAAAAGCAATGCACATGGCTAACTGAACATATTCAGTGATAAGTGAATATCAGTGTATGGTTATTAGCATAACAGTGGTGGGGGGAATGGAGACAACTGTACTTGAACAACAATAAAAAATGTGAAAACAAATTTCTTTTACTGGCTTAGACTTTAGAGTTAAATTGTCGGCTCTAGCTGAGGACTGACATAAGAGTCTCAGCAAATCGGTTACTGGATTTTTCTAAAGATTGTACCTACTATATCACTTCACCTAGCTTACATGAAACAGTTGTAATTCAATTTACTAACAGCCAATTCAGAGAATTTCCAGTTTACAAATTTCCTTTTAAAAATCTGTTCATTGTTTTTTTATAATAATGGTTAAAAAAGCTGTAAGGAATGTTTCAGTTGTCTCCACCCTAACTCTACTGTTGCAGAGAGTTTGAGGGTCAAAGAGAGGGGACACTCAAGTCCCAGGCCCTACTCCAGGACTGGACATGCCTCAGATGGGTGTGTAATGCAGGATTTTTTTCTTGACTTTTCTCTTACTCCCAACTTTTCCATCCCTTTGTTCTCTTCACAATCTGATACTCACAACCCCGCTCTGGCTCTTGATAGATATCTGCCAGCACTTCACTGTGTTCCAGACCAAGACTGAAAAGGCAATTGATAGAACCTTGATCCTATGCACCCAGTCAATCAAAGGGGAAGCCTGAGTCCCCAGATTTGGGGAATGATCATCTGCAAGACAAGCCAACTTGTTCCTTGCTAATGTTGACTTTGTCCTCAATGTGTAAGTGTTGAATCTCTTAATAAATAAAGTTGTCTTCCCTATTTGCAATCATACAAAAGGCTCCTGTAAAAAAGGGATTAAGAGGAGGAAGGAATGAAAGCCCCATTCTGCTACATGTAACAAAAAGGGAATTCATTACATGTACTCTGGGGTATTCCAGGTAATCTAGAAAATGTTGAACAACCAGGCCCTTGGGAATATGTGTGTGCATGCATTCACATGCATTGTTGGCTCTCTAATTAAAATATAAATTTAATCTGGCCACTGCTCATCACCTTCTCCACAACCATCCTAATCTGAGTCACTTATCGCCTCTGGACCAAATGCCTGTGACAGCCTGCTGCCCAGTGTCCCTGCTTCCATTGTTCTGGCCACCTTCACTCCACAATCAATTCTTCCTAAAAGAAACTGAAGTGCAGCTTTAGAATACAGATCTGATCATATTTTTTTAAATGCATGAAGATTAGACTTCTACTTCTGAGAAGATGAAGTAAATAAACTTCCCCTATTCTGTCTCTAAGTACAACTAAAATCCCTTTATGTTATGTATTTAAAAAAAGATAAGAAGACTAGACAGGTAAAGAGAAGAAGGCAGACTACTTAGGAACCTTGACCAGAAAAATGACATGGTAGTAAGTTTTCTGAATTTTCTGCTACTATGTATGTTTCAGACTTGATGCTGAAGAACCTAGTACCCCAGAATTGTCAGCAGATGCAAACAAACAAAAAAAAAACTCCAAAAAGAGCCTCTCTCTAGTCAAAAGGTGCATCCTAGGAAGACAGAACACTTTTAGAAAATACTGCTTTATTCCAGATAAACACCACAGAAAAAACTGTGGCGCTAGCTCCATCTATCCAGCACAAACTAAATGGGAGTTTAGACCTCTGCCCTTGCAAGTGTATAACAAGGCATCTCAACACTCCCACTGGAGTTTTGTCAGAGAAGGCCAGAGAGCCAGGGCTGTCATCCCCACCATTTGGTAACACCCCTTACAGTCTCAGGGGCAATCACATAGCAGCTTGGACTTTAGTTCCACCAGCAGAAATGAGGCGCCCCTCTCCCTCTTTGCTATAGTACTATGAGATAGTCCTAGCATAGAGTCAGTACTTTCACTATTCCCAAAAAAGTACTTAAAGAAATAATGACTGAAAACCTGTTAAAGTTGGCAAGAGACATAAACCTGCATATCCAAGACACTGAGCAAATCCTAAATAGCATAAGCTAAAGAAATCCACACCAAGACACATCAGAACTAAACTTCTGAAAACTAAAGACAGAAAAAATATCTTGAAAGCAGAAAAATGACACCTTACATATAGGAAGAAAAAAATTAAAATGGAAGACAGAAGATTTCTCATCAAATACCATGAGAATTAGAAGGAAGTGACACAATATTTTCCAAGTGCTGAAAAAAAAGAAGTTTCAGCCCAGAATTTGACACCCAGTGAAAATGCCAGTTAGAAACAGACTCCAAAGTTCCACCCTGGCCTAAACAAACTTAATAAATGAAAAGAAACATATCTCTGGTTACATAGTTCCTGGCACACAGTAGGGCATACCTTTAAATCTGATGCCAAATTAGCTTGCCTAGGCCATCATAACTTCTTATCATTTTATCTTTAAAATCACTTTAATAATATGTTGGTAACAATGTATGTGTAACTTGCTGAAGGTAGAGTGACATGGAATAGGTTAAAGTCTTGTGAAGATATGTGGTGGTGATTTTTTATATTTAAAAAGCATTGTTGCTCATAATTAAATAGAGTGTTTGGCCCTCTTAAGCAAGAACACAGTCAAGTTTCAGTACATATTATAGGTTCATGCCCTTGATTCTGCAATATTTTAATGACCAGAAATTGGAGCCAAAATACCTTGGGTATAAGCCATCAAGCAAAGATGATCAAAAGATAGAGATGGCCATATGCAATCCAAACCTTCTCCAGGTTTTATCCAGCCTTTGAGAAGTCCTCTAATTGCAGACCCATCTCAATGCCAATTCCCATGCCTATACTTTGGGGTTACAAACAGGGTTTCTTTTGTGAAACATTAAATGGGTGATGTTAAATGGGCTAGTGGTTCAGCAAACTCATTTTTTTTTCCTGGACACTAAGCTAAACTACATTTGCCAAACTCCCATTGCCTTAGTCATGTCACATGACTGAGTTCTAGCCAGTGGAATATGAGAGAAAGATGTGTGACACTTTGGGGCCTGGTCCATGCAAGCCTTCACACTTGACCCTCCATGCTCTTGTCTCCTCCTCCGGTTTGATGGATTGATGAGCTTAGGAGCCACACATTAAAGATGGGAGAGCCACAAAATGAAAGGAATCTGGGTCTTTGGTCATAGCTTAGGAAACAGCAGCTTGCTAATCAGAAACACAAATATGGACTTCCTGTGAGCCAGAAATAAATTTCTCTTGTATTAAGCAACCGAAATGTGTGGTTTACTTGCTACAGCAGCTAGCACAGTAGGGTTCATCTTCCATACCTGCTCCCCAAAGCCCAATTCCCCACCCATTTGCCACTTTTTTCATGAATTCCCCTCTTTAGTTTCCTTCTTTTCCTTATTTCCACACATATTTCACCACTCTGTCTCCAGCTCCTGGGCTAGGGCAGACTCCAGGGCCATGCCCCTTCAGTTCTTACAGAGAGCTCTCCATTTTCACCATTGCAAATGAGGCAATGAGGATTGATTAGGTCTTTGATGAGGGAGAATTTACACCTACCCTGAGCTCCCGGAAAGTAGAGCAGAAATGGGAAGGGTGGTGACCTAGGTTCCCATACGCTCCCTGACGGCTGGAAGCCAGTCTGCAGACGTTTGCGGCTGCCATGCAGGCACTGTGGGCGGGGCTTGCCAAATCACCCAAGTTAAGGACAAACCGAACTCCTGCGGCTCAGGTCACGTCTGCTTCTTAAGGCAAGGTTTTTTTCTTTCTTTTCTTTTCTTTTTTTTTTAATAATCTGTGCCCAGGGTTTATGATTGCTGCAGTTTTCTTCTCCTTTTCAGAAACCACCTTGTCCACCTCTTTTTTATGAACCTATGAAAAGAAAAATACAAAACAAACAAAAAACATACCTCTCTGGTATGGGGTAACCTAGTCAACCTTTAAATTAAAACACCATGAGAATTTTCAATAGTCTGCCTCTGACTATTCTGCAAGCAGCCTGCCTCCCTGCTGATAGGAGTGATTCAGGAACTTTACCTTAAGAAATAAGGGACTGGAACGACAACAAAAAAAAGCATGGGATACAAAGAAAACACCATGGACCATGAAAACAAGTTGGGATAAAAAAAGAAGAAAGATGCAGACTTACTTACGTTACCTATGGGGACACAAGGAAGAGAAACCAGCTTTGAGATGACATGACTGCTTTCAGTTGTTTGCCCATAGATGACAAATGTCAGGTTGGCTGCAGTCTTTCAGCAAGTTTTGAGTATAAAGGTGACACGTCCTTTTTCAGAGAGTAGCTGATACATAGTAGGTGCTTGATAAATTATAAATAAAGGAATATGAAAAAGAATCAGGGGCAATTTTCTAACAAACAAAACATAGAAGATGGCTACTGCTCATATTACTTCAAGATAGTCTTTTAAGTCTTGGGAGAGTGATGCCAATAATATCTTTTTATATAAAGAAATCTCATTAAGCCAAGTTTGATACGGACAAATTTATTTTGGTTCCATTTAGTTCATAAATCAGAGGTTGGGCTGTCATAGAAGGTGAATCAAAATTCATAATTAAAGCAGATCTGGCTAGTTATCATGTAGATGGAATAATCTTCCTTTCCTCATGTAGCTAAAATAAAATCCTTTTGGTCTAGTTTCTCTAATTTTTCTTTGGTGCTTTGACTGGAACCTATTATTATTTCTTCTAATCTTCTGCCTTACAGTTTTTTTCCTTTTAACCTGACCCCAACCCCTTGGAATATAAACCAATTTCAATCTAAAAGAAAAAGAAGGAGTTCAACTTTGCCTAGTCAAGAGGCAGAAGAAACTTACTTTTAATGAAACACGACATTCCAGTTCATGTTCTACATTACGCGCCAGCAGAAGCACTCATACCGGAATTAGTGCTGCACATTCAGGACAGGCCTAGGCAAAACCGGGGGAGAGGGCGTCTGGCGTCTTCACCCATCAAGAAGGGCTACTGAAACATGAGTCATTAGCCCCGGATACTAGTGCTGAGTCTGATAGTAATCAAAGAGCTGGATGACCCTGGGTTAATTGGTTCTCTGGGCCTCCATCTTTCATCTGTAAAATAAAGAGGTTTGCTAGGTTTAAAGATCTCTCCAGTGAAGAGAGTTGACTCAATCCAATGTAGACCTTCAGAAACTTCACCTAAGATGGAAACATTGCTTGAAGCATTAATAGATGAAGCATTTAATGCACTTGTTGAAAATACCTACAACCAAATTTGGGGCCTCCAGACAACAAGGAGTCTTTAATGAAAGATTTGTGAAAAAGCATGAAAGAGAAGAGGCAAACCTGTGCACCTCTTTGCACTCAGTGTCTAAACCGATAGGGTTGGACAAGTGATGTTAAACACTTTTAAATCAACATAATTTAATATGCAACACATATTAAGTCATGAAGCACTCTGTTTCTCCTTATTGTCCATTTTCCCTTCCTTTCTTATACAAGTAATTACTGTGACTGGATTCTCTGATACACTGTGGAGCAGACCAATAATGACATAGATCACGGCTCTCTTTTCAGATGCTTGTAGTTGATGGATATATATGTTGATGGGTATATAACATATCTATGTTATATATATAGTAGATATATGTTATGTGTATCAACTATATATAGATATAGATATATGTCTCAGCTATATATATAATATATATTTCACTTACATATAACTATTTTTTACTTATACATGTAATATATAAATAAAAATATAGTTATACATAAATGATATGTTATATATATCAACTATATATAGACTATATGTAGTTAATACATGTCTTATATATATGTATCAACTATATATAGATATCAATATGTCTCAACTATATATATAATACATATTTCATTTATATATTACTATATTTTTACTTGATAGACATCAGGTAATATATTTATGTTATCTACAGGTAAAGATAATATGCTTATGGCAGAAGAAAAGTATTCTTGCTGGGTACATGAAGGGAGAAGAGAAGAGAATCAGAGTAGCTTTCATGGAAGAAATGGCTTTTTATGAGATATTGAAGGTTGAACTCAATCTCTGGAGACAAAGGAAAAACAATATTTATGATGAAGTAATAGGAACTTGCGGTGACTTAGGTTTTATTTTGTAGTGACTAGGGAGCTACAGACGATTTTCAAGCAGAGCAAGTAACAAGGTCAGGGCTGTGTTTTCAGATTTTAGCCTGGCAGCACTCCGGAGGGAAAGAATAGAAGAGATCAGAGACGAGGAAAGAGGGTAGAAGTTCTGTCCTGGGGAGGAGAAAAAAAGGACCTTAAAATAACCTGACGACTATAGCAATAGGGATGGGCAGTGGATAAAAGAACAGGCTCTGCAGCATTTCACAACTGACTTAATCCTAGGGACAGAGGTGAAGAAGAAGTGGGGGAAAGAACCCTGATTTGACCCCCTGTTCTCAAGAGGACAATGCAGCCCCCACGGGCCCTACAGAGGAGGACTGTGTTTAGAAGGGAGGACGGTGAGGTCAGGTCCCGACGCAGCACACTTGAGGCACAGACGCCATCAGTGGGAGGCAAAGGCCAAGCAGCCTAGAGTGGGAGAGGCCTGGGCACCTCCATTTTCTCCTCCCATCTCCTAGCATATTGCAAAATGGAAAAATATAAAATTAGATACAAAAGTTTTATATATCACTGATTAGTGTTTTTTAATAAACATACACAAAATCACAATGACTATCTGTATGCTTTGGAGATACTGTCAAAAAGTCTAAACTAGTGGAAGAAGGAGCCCTTAGTCAATTGCGGAAGTGACCAAGAATGAAAGCCTATCTGTGATAGAGACTGGGCCTATGAGAAGCCAGCAGGAACCAAAGCAAGGAGTGTTTTCTGATGACTTGACAAAGGAATATTAATCTATTTAAGTAGTTCTATTTTAAGTTTTTGAAACAATTAGGAATTGGCTTAAGAGAGAAAGTTGACATTGTTAAATTTTTGGTTACTTATTTGTTTTTTATTAATTTGTTTTAATTTTATTTATGTGAAATTACTTTTTTTATTTTAGTACAGATTTATAATGTTTTATGGAAAACACTGCCCCTGAGAAATATCTTCTGAAGATGTTTCACAATGCGGTAACTCCATAGATGCCCAATGAAGAATATGCTGCTTCAAATACAGTCAAGAAATATTAAAAATTTTACTTCATTCCATTAAAAATTCGCACTGCACACTGGAAAAGAAAGAGTCCTGAAACTCATGCCATTTACCAAGTTACCACTCCGTGAGGCCCATAGTAAACCTTTTAATTACCTTACCTGATCCACAAAACAATCCAATGCCACATGTAACATGATTATCTCTATTTCATAGGGAGGAAACGGAGGCTTAGAGAAGTCCAGCAAATTGGCCAGGCCTCAAAGTCATTAAGTTGACATGAAATCGTTTTTGCCTCTGAACACCAATGAACCCAACAAGCAAACATACTTTGGAAAATTCTGCCCTGGGTGGATCGGTTTCCTCCTCTCAAAGCCCCTCACTCCTGCATCTGTGTGCCGAGTGCCAACTCCAGTAGGAGGCCGTGTTAACTGTGTGAGTGTGGTGGAGGTAGGCAATAGTTAGGTCATGGTACAGGAAGGCACTAACAACTCAAACTCCTAAATCTCTAAATCCTCTGAAGGTGATATAAACGTCAACTTGAATTAGGAACACATTTTAGGGTTAGACTATTTCTGACAAATTTTGTAAAGACTCACCACTTTGGATGCACTCGTCTAGTAATTACAATACGAGAGGGAGCAAATGGCCCACACTTGGGTGTTTCTAGCAAACTGCACAAATAAAAAGAATTGTCCCTGCAAAATGATGAGACCCTATGTTCCAATGGGAAAATTAATGATATTTTTTCTTTACAGGCAAAGGACAGAAGGTCCAAGCAAGACTTTAATTTGCAGCTGAGTTGTTAGATAGCAATAAAATGTGCCCTGAGTCACAACTTCGAGAAGCCCAGCTGAAGCTATCAGCTAGCAAATGACTCTGACATCATTCCAGAGGAAAGGGTGCATGTGTGAATAACATGACAGGAAATAAACCTCCAAACAAAAAACAAAATGCTTTGTTTTATCAGAAAATATATAAAATCCTTATGATGAAAAGAGGTATAAGGAAAAATGTACTCTGCTCTAAATTGTTGTCAATATCAGACAGCAGATGCTCAGCAAAGGGTAAAATCTGGAAATAGAAAAAAATCATGATATTCAGCTTTTGATCTCTGTTTTCTTTTCTGTTCAGAATATATCAAGATAATCTTTCATTTTATATTATGGAAGAGTAGCTACTTGAAGCTTTAAGAAGATTACTAAAACTTGGGTGTCAAACAGCTCATTAAATGGGGAACTTTTACTCTCAGACAACAGAATAACTTTTAAAATTGGAGCTTGATATTTTTTATTAAGGAATTGTGGTCTTATATTTTCTATACCAAGGAATAACTGTGTCCTATATAATAAAAATGAATTTTATATTTTTTTCTGGAAGTATACTTACACTGTCATTACATAGAATTAAATGTACTTACTATTTGTATAAATGTGAATTTTAGAAATAAAATTGAGTCAAATTGCAGGCTGACATTTTACAATATGTATTGTACAAAGTCACAAGTGAAATAACATGTAGTTCTGCATTTATGGAGCTATGGCCTTTTGTATTTGGGACAGGATATGTATTTCCGTGTCATTTAAAAAAATACCATGTACATTGTTGGCTCTGTAGATATAATAAATACTGAATACATTTATACCAAAGTTTCATTTATATTTCACATTTCTTGTTTTCCTAAAATTTTCCAATTTATTCACTTTAGGGTATGTCCAATACCTTGACTAGATCAGCATTTGGTCCTATATTTTTTTAATTCAAAGGGTTTTTAATATTAGTAATTAATTCCATTTGTAGATCATTCTTTGTTGTGGTTTCTTTTTTATTCTGTGACATCAAGCCTAGTTCAATACTCTCCCCTCCACTCCACCTCGCTCTTGGCTCACGGCGCCACATCCTGACGAGCACTCGTGGTTCCTGGCCCCTGTGGTTGCTGCCCTTGTTGACCATCTTACCGACCGCTGCGGGTCTGTGTGGAGCGGTTGCTTGTGTTTACCCAGCAAAAGTGTGGCAGTCCTAGTGCCTGTATAGACTCCTGAGAACATCCGACTTAGGAGACAGAGAAACTTAAGGTATTAGAGTCCAGGAGACTGACGTTGGAAGTGAACCAAGAAAATTCTATCTATATTTATATCAACTAAAACAGGCAAAAGACACCCTTTATACAAATTAACTATAGTTCTATATAACTTTTATTCAATTTACCACCTAATATTGGATCTTAATCTTCTATTCTTTCAATAAGATGTTAAATCACAAGGTATCTCTGGCAGCTGCTGCAGTGTAGACTTATACACACACCCACACATATCAGAATCTGTTGGGGTTTTTAAAATTGTTATGCTCAGGGGTCTTTTACTTTTAATTGATAAATATTGGATAAAACTCAAGTATATGTGCATTACTGATTTTTGTATTAATATTCTATAATATCCTCTAGACTGCTAGAAAGATAATGGATTTAGTGTTAGACTTGATGAGTGGGCACTTGTAAAGAAAATACAGTTTTCATCTCCATATGAAGAATATGGAAAAGTGCTCCAGCATTGGCCGGGTGGCTCAGCTGGTTAGAGTGTCATCCTGTGCACCAAACGGTTGCAGAGTTGATCCCCAGTCAGGGCACATGCCTCAGTTACGGGTTCCATCCCCAGTTGGGGCACATAAAGTAAGCAAGTGATCAATGTTTCTCTTTTTTTCTCTCTCTCTCAAAAATTAATAAAACATATGCTTGGATGAGGATTTAAAAAATGATTTAAAAAAAAGAAAAAATGTTCCAAAGGATCTTAGAAGACCCAGCTCCTTCCAGCTATTGATGGGGAAAAAAGACCATGGACAGAGTTTTCTGTATTAGATGGCATCATTATCCTCATCAGGACTCTGGAAGAGCCTGACAATCCTCTCCTAAAGGCACTGGATTTCCTCAAATGTGTCCTGTGACAAATGTCCATTCTGTTAGTCCTAAAGCAAAATCTACGGAGCATTAGAAAGTTATAACAAAAAATGAGCTTCAACTCTGAAAAGACAAAGCCCAACTATTAATTCCAGATCATTCAAGGAAGTCCTGGGTCCAGAGTTTCACAGGACAGTATTAACACAAAAAGAGGAAACCTCAAATCAGGACCCCAAAAGCAAGGATATGTTCAGTTTAAGGTTCTGTAACTGTAGCCACTGACCCAGCTGAACAATATTTTATATAATTTTATGCTAGTTTTGAGAGCTTAGCAACTATACCATATCAAGACTTTGAAATCAAGAGAAACCCTCTCATAAGAGCTAACACTAATTAAATGCCAGACACAAACAGGATAGATTAAGGTCCTGTTTTCATAAAGCTTATCATTTAGTGGACAGAGACAAAAGTGTACTTAAGTAAACCTAATAATTTTGATAACTGCTATGTATGAAATAAATCAGTATAGTGATACAGAAAACAACTGCTGGCCGCAGGGATGCTACTTTCAACACGGTGGGCAGGGGAGGCTGTTGGAGCCCAACATGAGGTGAAGGACCTAACCGTGGGAAGCACTGGAAGCAGAGAGCAGAGAGCAGTCTGAGAAAAGGGATAGCAAGTACAAAGCCCATGGGGGAGTGACCTTTTCAAGGGAAGGAAAGAGGTGCACATAGGGGAGCAAAACCACCTACGGCCCCTAATTCTATGGCAACTATTAAGTCTTTGGCTCTAAGAAAAATTTCAGATCCCCTGCCATCAATTTTAGGCAAAGGGTGTATAGAAGAAACTGTCCTGGAAAGAATCCAGTGAAGGGGAGTGATCTGAAGGAAAGCCTGAGGACTCCAGGCAGAAAGAACCAACACCTTTCTCAAAGGTGGCAAATATCTACTTTCTAGCTTGCTGTACACCAGGACTGATGGTGGGGATTTGGAGGCAAAAGCAAAGGTTTCTCCCAAGAGCACGATCCCGTGGTATTCACAGTTTAAAACATGGCTGTGGGCATCTATGATTCATATGTTTTCCATCTTTTTTTCATTTTGGATCTAAGACAGCTGGAAATTAAAACTTGAGGTAAAATGAATTCCAAGAGATATTTTTTCCTAGTCCTACATCCCAATTTGCAATTCCTTTCTGATATGATGTCTTGCTTGTGAAATCGCTTTTCCTGCACCCCAGCTTGCCATCCAAAATGCGGAAATGCACAGTGACTTGCACAGTGGCCAGAAAGAAGGAGGATTTCAGGCTAAAATTCTGGTATTAAGGAATAAGGATGTTGCCAAACCTGAAAACAGTTGAACAAATCCTAATGACTCAGAAACTAGAAAAGGCCACTTAAAAGTGAAAGAAAAGTGTTTAAGGACTGCAAGGGCCTGTGGAAATTCTGCTGTCTACACTAATTTTTATTCATTTACTTAACATCCTTAGGGGTGGAGAGGGCTTGTCCCAATGGTCAAACTCATGGCACCTCTGAGTAAGGGACAAATGGTGAAGGACTCGGGTAACTGTTTAGATATTTGTGATATTCTAAGGGTACCTTTTCAAGGGTCTTCTCCAAACCATGTAGATATGTAGCTTAGCTTGTCTCCATAACAATGACCTAGCCTTGCTGCTAAATCTCAGTGCAGTTCTGGCAACTTCAGTTTCCCTCATCTTATCATACACAAGGGACATATTTTTCCTCTCTGCCATTGCCTTTACTTCCATCTTCTATTCACAAATTTTCATTTCTCTTTTTCAAGTTATCCCTGAGGAGTGATAAACAATAGCCAATACTGTTAGAGAAAGGGTGTAATTTAGTGAAGCGGCACACACTTGAATTGTGTACACATTAAATTCACTGCTGTGGGGAGGTGATTTTTAGCTCTGTATAAGTTATATGGTTAAACTTCCTATAACAGATGTTCTTCTTCATTAATTCCATGTTTCAGAATTCCTCAATTGTGTATAGTCTTCTCACCCCATATATACTGCCTTTATCAATATACTTAAGTACCAGAAGTGTCTGAATAAGTTGTTGACACCTGATGTCTTTCATACTGCAAACATCCAGTTCTACGGGACTTATTTGCTTGTGTCCAGTGACTCGAAAGGCAGGCTGACCCCAGGTTGAGACAGGAGTGGCCTCCTGTAGACACAGTTATTAATGAACGTGTTGTCCGTTACTTTGTTCCCATTCTGAAGTCCATTACTCTTTACCTCTCAGCTCTTATTCTGCTACTTTTTTTCCCCTTTACTTCTCATCATATCTTTTAATAGATCTACTTAAGATCTCTGTCTTGCCTGCCCAACTAGTTGACATTTCTGGGTGATCTGCTTCATGCATTTAGCAGATAATGCAGTTTAGTAGATTTGTTGAAGCTGCATTTCACTGCTTATATGTCTCTAGAAGGAAGGAGAGAGGAATTTAAATACCAAAATTGGACCTCGCTTAAATACATCTTTCAATGAATTATTGGAATATTGTTTGGAAAAAACAAACATAGTTAGAAAGACCTTGATAACTTTTGAATTACTTTGTTGAAAATGACTCACCCCTAATATTTAATCCCCTTACTCATCAATGAAGCAGATCTAACAAATTATAAATGTGGATAGCAAAGATGTCATATGAACTATTCTGAACTATTTTTAGTCACAACAGTTCTATGACAGAAGTGGGGGCCACCTTATAAACCAACCATGTCTGAGAACAATAGATAAATGTCTTCCTTTCCTTACGTATTTAGTTAAAGTGAATTTTTACACACAGAGTTTATTTCCATAGCATGAACCATCTGTATAATGTAAGACTAAGCCATCAATTTCATTTCACTGACTCACTGGACAGGAACATGCATCTCTTACTAATTTAGTTCCTTTTTTTGCTCCAAGCTAAACACTTCAAAACAAAGTAGTGTAAATGAACACATGGAATATTCTTCTGGTATTATCCTAAAAGCAGGAAATGTAATAAAATAAACCACGTCCGTTTTGAAGAGATGCCAGGATAGTGTAGATATTTTGCAGGTGCTGAGCAGTTTTTTTATTCATGGTAACTTGAGGACTTCTATTGAGAATAAACCTAGTTTGGGAAACAAGTCGACCCCTGTTATTTGAAGGGGAGTTTTAGAATGTAGAATTAAAACAGTAATAGTCATAATAATAATAAGGGAACTTGTTAGAAATCACAGGATGTGAAATATGATGTGGAAAAGTGACTCTACTTTAAATGGAGTTGGGCCGTCTGAGGGATAGGCAACAAAAACCAATACTGTTTCTTCAAGGGGCGATCTTCCTTTCTAAAAACACTGAGATACTACTATAAGCTTGTGGATCTTTCATGTTGTGAGGTATGTATTTCTCTAATGTAAGTAGGCAAATAAGCAAAAACTATAGATAGCTACATCTCAGTGCCATACATATGCATGTATACATGTGACTGTGAAATAGCCTACACAAGGATTATTTTCAGCAGAAGCACAAAGCTCCACATGTAATTCAAGAACTCAAGATAACGTGAATAAACAGAAAAAAAATCTGGATCACTGTAAATCTTTTGAACGCTAAAGTACAATAAAACTGTGGGAGCTCAAAGAAAAGCATAACCCCCCAAACAGATTTGCTGCAAGAATATTTTAGAAAAGGAATATAAAATCTATCCTCAAAGAGGTAAACAGGGACAGGACATCTACTAAACAGTAACAGTCCAGGATAAAATAAAAACAAAATGAAATCCATAGTAGACTCGCTGTCATCACTGTCAGAACCAGCCAAGAGCTGGTCATTACAGAAAGCTGTTGTATGGGAGAGTGAGCAGAGTGTAGAAGCTGGAGTCCGAAGATCTGAGAGTAAAACTGGTTCAGTTATCTGTTCACTGAGTGAGCATGAGAAAATCACTCAGCCTCTCTGAATGTGAGGTTCTTCATATGTAAAATGAGGTCATTGGTATGTCCTAGGTTAGTCAGAAACATCCCATTGTACAGCCCTAGGGAACAAAGAAAACAGTGCCCTGGAGCTGTGTAACACAATATGCTGAAATTCTGCTGGGAAAAAGGATATGTCATTGTACTTATTCCTAGCACATGGTCGGCAGTCAAACCTTTCACTTAAAGCCATTTAAGAAAGCAGTCCCCATGACAAAATACTGAATCTGCCAGATAGAGGATGAAAACAAAAACTATATCCTGGTCACTGAGTAAAAAATATAAATATTAAAAGTTTGCAAAAAGATTACAGAGAGAGTAAAGCATGGGAATCTAACCTACAAATGCTAGCATTTTCCAAAGAACACAGGATGAATGGATGCTGGCATCACTAATAAAAAAAGTAAATTAAGAAAAAGTTGCGAGCATAAGTTTTAGTCATTAAGCTTAAAAGTAGTCATTGCTATGTTTCAGGTTTTAAAAAATAATTGGCCCTGAAGAACATTATGCTAAGTGAAATAAGTCAGCCAGAGAAAGACAAATACCATATGACTTCACCCATATGTGGAATCTAATGAATAAACTGAACTAACAAGGAATACAGGGACAGATTCATAGACAGAGAGCAGGATGACAGCTAGTGGTTGTGGGGGGAGGTGAGTGGGTGGTGGGATTAGGCAAAGAGGAAAAAGGACTCATAGACATGGAAACAGTGTGATGAGTGCTGGAGGAAGGAGGTATAAGGGGGTAAATGATAACAGAAAAATACAACAAAGATTAAATTTTAAAAAAGCTAACCACTTAGCACAAAAATTAAACAATAGCTATTAAAAATGAAAATAAAATAAAAAATAATTTACTACAAGTAAAAGTAATTTTGCAAACATATAATTTGATTTATTTTTATTTTTTCATTTTAATTTCTGTTCCAGTACACTTTCTATCTTTTACTCCCATCCCCACCCACCCCCCAGTCCTCCTCACCTCCCTTCCATTTCCATGGCCCTCAAAGTTTTTGTCCATGTGTCCTTTATACTTGTTCCTGTATACTTGTCCCCTTTTCCCCTGAAATTCCCTCCCCTTTCCTCTCTGGTCACTGTCAGCCTATTCTCTATTTTGGTGTCTTTGGTTATATTTTTCTGGTTTGTTTGTTTTGTTGTTTAGGTTCCTGTTAAAGGTGAGATCATATGGTATTTGTCTTTCACTGCCTGGCTTATTTCACTTAGCATAATACTTTCCAGATCCATCCATGCTGTTGCAAAGGGTAGGAGCTCCTTCTTTCTTTCTGCTGCATAGAATTCCATTGTGTAAATGTGCCATAGTTTTTGATCCATTCATTTACTGATGGGCACCTAGGTTGCTTCCAACACTTGGCTATTGTAAATTGTGCTGCTATGAACATTGGGGTGCACAGGTTCTTTTGGATTGGTGTTTTAGGATTCTTAGGATATAATCCTAGCAGTGGAATTGCTGTGTCAAAGGGCAGATCCATTTTTAATTTTCTGAGAAAATTCCATACTGTTTTCCAACATGGTTGTACCAGTCTGCAATCCCACCAACAGTGCACTAGAGTTCCCTTTTCTCCACAACCTCTACAACACTTGTTTGTTGCTTTGTTTATGATGCCATTCTCACCAGTGTGAAGTGGTACCTCACTGTGGTTTTAATTTGCATCTCTCTGATAGTTAGCAAAACTGAGCATCTTTTCATGTGTCTCTGGATCCTCTGTATGTCCTCCTTGGCCTTTGCCCATTTTTTAATTGGGTTGCTTGTCTTCTCAGAGTGGAGTCATTTGAGTTCTTTATATATTTTGGAGATGAAACCCTTGTCTGAGGTATCATTGGCACATATGTTTTCCCATACAGTTGGTTCTCTTTTTATTTTAATACTGTTTTCTTTAACTGTGCAGAAGCTTTTTATTTTGATGAGATCCCATTTGTTTATTCTTTCCTTCATGTACCTTGCTCTAGGGGACATATCAGTAAAAATTTTGCCGTGTGAAATATCTGAGATTTTCCTGCCTATGTTCTCCTCTAGGACTTTAATAGTGTCACGGCTTATATTTAAATCTTTTATCCACCTTGAATTTATTTTTTTGTAGGGTGTAAGTTGGTGCTCAAGTTTCATTTTTTTGCATGTAGCTGTCCAGTTCTCCCAACACCATTTGCTGAAGAGATTATTTTCACTCCATTTTATGTTGCTGCCCTCTTTGCTGAATATTAATTGACCATAGAGACTTGGATTTATTTCTGGGCCCTCTGTTCTGTTCCACTGGTCCATGTGCTGGTTTTTATGCCAGTACCAGGCTGTTTTGATTACAGTGGACTTGTAACACAGTTTGGTATCAGGTATTGTGATCCCTCCTACTTTGCTCTTTTTTCTCAAAATTGCAGCAGCTATTTGGGTCATTTATGGTTCCATATAAATTTTTGAAGTGTTTGTTCTATGTCTGTGAAATATGCCATTGGTACTTTAATAGGTATTGCATTTAAAAGAGTGTTATATTAGAGAGACAGAAAGTGGAAATTCAGAGAGACATTTTTGTCCTCTGGATCAGTCAAGGTCAGAACAAAGAAGTTATATCTGAAGAAAGGAATAGATCAAGGTGTTGCTTGTGTGGAAAGTCACCAAAATGACATTCCCAGTTACACATTGTATGTGTAAATGTATTAACCTTTTTAGAGGAGCCAAGTGAAGACGTACAATATCCTAGAACACTGGATATGAAGACATTTATGAATTTACCACTAAAAACATAATTAGTGCTGATATAAATTAAATTTAATGGAGAAAAATGGACCTATGATAATTGTTCAAAGGGATAAAAAAATCCAGGACCTGGAGGTTCTAAGAAGATAATAACTGGAATGTAGGATCCTTCTTTTTTAGCACCAATTTCATCATTCTGCCCCACTTGAGTCAAATGACTGCTGGCATCCACAGGCAACCAAATCCAAGCAAAGCCTGGGGTCAGTGGGTATCCTGGGCAAAAGAAATGGTGTGAGGCTCATCCCTGGGCTGGGCTAGCACCTGGAGACCAGCACCAGAAAGCCTCAGGCTGAGGATCATTACCAGGTCGATATGAATCCCAGGTGGAAAGGTCAACAGCAACATGAGCGAGCATGTAGGGACAACCTCGGGCCCTGAGGGGACCAAGCAGGAGCCAAAATGATGGCCTAGAGTTTGAAAGAATGCAGAGAGACCAGGAAGCAGGGAAGCTTCCTCTAGGGGTTTGGTTAGGAGACTGCCCACTTCTGCACAATTGGACCAGGGGAGAAAGAGATTACATGCCACCACCAGTGGAATTTCCAGTGGGCTTGCAAAGGAAAATAATAACACACCATATAGGGACCAGAAGGAAAAATATATCAGTCAGGACAGAATGCTTAATAGTTAAGGGGGCACACATGGCAACATGAATAAAGCAATAGGAAGCACACTTAAAGAGTCTCAAGAGTGCACATGAAAGGGTTTCTGGAGTTATACAAAACTGCATTTTTCAACCAAATAATTTAGTAAGGGAAAGAAAGGCTAACATTTCTCATTCTGGAATTAGAGGCATGGACAGTCATTGCAAAAAATATTTCAAACCACAGTTTAAAATATAAAAAGATAGTATATTAATTTTCTATTGCTGCTGTAATAAATTACCACAGACCTAGTGGCTTAAAGTGAAACAAATTCATGATCTTACAGTTCTGGAGGTCACAGGATTATAACAGGTCTTCGCGGCTGTGTTCCTGCTGGAGACTGTAGGGGAGAATGTGTTTCCTTGCTTTTTCCAGCTTCCAGAGTCACCAGCACTTCTTGGCTCATGGCTTCTTCTTCCACTGCAGAGCAAGAAGCATAGCATCTTCTCTCCTCTCTGACATCCTGCTTCCATGTGAAAAGGAAGATCCCTGTAAAGGGATGCTTGTAATTACTTTGGCTCACCAGGATAATCTTCCCATGTCAAGTTCCCTAACTCAATGTTGTCTGCAAGGTAACATATTCACAGGTTCCCGGGATTAGGACATGGACCTCTTTGACAGGTCTGCATTGTTTGGTCTGCCACAGAAAGAGGAATAAAAAGACAAGAGTTGAATAATAAAGCCAGAAAATACAGCATGAAAAGCATAGTCATTTCTAGTAGGAGACAAAAGAACACATGGAGGATAAGAAATTGTTTAAGCTTATAATCAGAAAATAATGACCTAAACTGAAGAATTTAGGACCTGTAGATTAAATGACTTGATGAGTTCAGGCTGGATTAGTGGGAAAAGAGACATCTAGGCATATTCTGGTATAATTTTTGAGCTATATGATGAAGAAAAAAGCCTTTAAACAAAATAGTTAAGTTATTTTGATGAAAGAAGACTCTTTAGGACCAGACTTCTCATGCATGATGCTGGTGGTAGTAGAAAGCAGTGGAATAAACCCAGACTCTGAGAGTCCACATCTTCCCTGTCACCATTGCTGCTTATGAAAATCCAGTGATAAACTGGGACATTTTCCCCCAAACTATGGAAAACTAATGGGGAAAAGAATTGTAATCCGAGAATTCCATACCCAGCCACACAACTGTTCACCAGAGAGCCTAAAACATATTTACATGTATTCAAGAATTTAGAGATCATCTCACATACCCGCAACTAAGAAAAATACTCTAGGAAGGACTTTATTCAAACTAAAAAAAAAAAAAAAATGAATCATATCGGAGACCTCAAGGTAAGTGTCTGTGTGGAAAAAAGAAACAACAGAGAGTGTGGGTAAGTCTGGACTGTTCTCTTAGACCTTCTGCAAAAATGTCTTTTTAATATGTATTCTTAGTATGTTATATATTGCATACATGACATTAAATCATATGGTATTATTAGTAATGTTAGTGTTATTTAAATGTAAAATGAATACCCTAAACACAGTAGGTTTTGAGAAGCAAATTCAGTAGATATTAGCAAAACCTGAGACTTGATACATTGGAGAAAATACAGATGCCCCATGTAGCTGGGAGTGCATTAGAGAAGAAGACAGGAGGAAAGTTAAGATATTATCAGGGTCTCATCTAATAAGTGTTGGTAGCAGGCAAAAAGAGAACTAAATGAGGCAATAAACACATCTTCAGATAACAGTAACACAACAGTTCATCAATACAAGGAATGGAAAAACGTGCTTGAGCTTCCAAACTAAAAAATGAATAGCAACTTGATTCAAACTACAAAAATAGAGGAAAAAACAAAACAAAACAAAAAGCAATGTGGAACAAATCAAATAAAACAAATCATCAAATAAAATAAACTGCCTTTAACAGCAAAAAGATTAGATTTGTGTAAAAAATAAATCCAGGTCAAGTGCTGTTTATAAAAACACAGTAAAAATATATAAAGATATATTACAAATAAAGAACAACAAATAAGGAGGTTTTAGTCAAAATTGAAAGGGCCAAGCATAATTAAAGATCATTATATAAAGTAAAAGACACAATTCACAAAGATAATACAATAGTCCCACACTTATGCATGCAATTTCTATACTAAAAATGCATGGAGATGAAAGTCTTTGCATGATCAGGGCCCTGCACTCCTTTCCACATTCACCAATACCAATCCTCCCCTGTACTCCGTTCACTTCGCTGCTAGGACACATCTTCTATGGGTGTTAGAATGCATCAAGCACCTTTTCATCCCAAACCTTTTCACTTGCTGTACCCTCTGTCTGGAATGTGCTTGCTGTTGAAGAAAGGTTAAATGTTATCCCCCAGGTCACATATGCTCCTGACCAAGTTATAGTAACAGTGGCCAGATTTACCTTCCTACTGAGACAACAGAGACAAAACACTAAAAATAATTTTTAAGATACTGGACATCAGAAAATAAAGGATAGTGATCTCTGAGAGCCAGGAAACAAATTCTATCTGTAGAATTATAGCACATCACACCTTGAGAGTTTTCAGTAGTGAAAAAAATTAATATGAAATTAAAACCCAGTGTATAGGTTAAATGACAGATTAGACCTGGATTAACAACATTAATAAAGTAAATTATAGACCTGAAGAAATTATCGATAATGAAGCCTGGAGAAACAAAGATTAAAAATACAAACAAAGTGATTCAAAGCCATTGGAGAATAGTATAAGGGACACAAAATACCTTTTATTAGTGTTCCAGAAAGAGGAAATAAAAAGATAAAGGCTTAGTATCTCCCCAAATTTGCTCACAATACCAATCCTCATTTGGAAGAAGTCCAGTGAATTGCACTGATGCTAGTCTACCCTCTGATTACTCAGTTCCGCAACTCTTCTTTTTCCCACAGTCCACACCTCGTCTAATGGAAATCCTGTTGGCCCTACCTTCACAGTGTATCTAGAATCTGACCCCTTTTTATCCCTCTCACTGCTGCAAACTGTGATCCAAGCTACTATCTCTCATCTGAGTCACTGAGTATACTGATACAGTTCTCTCTGCTTCTACTCTCAGTCCCTAAAACCTATTCCTAACACAGCAGCTACAGTGATCCTTCTAAAACAGGTCACTTGATGCCATTCCTTTGCTCAAAACCTTGAATAAATAGCAAATCTTACAATGGGCCTACATGGTCTGCCCTCTGTACTTCTCTAAACCAATCTCCTATTACTCCACCCCATACTTGAACCTCATTGTTGTTACTCCAACAAAATAAGAATGTTTTGGCCATAGACCAATCCAATTGTTTCTTCTGCCTAGAACGTTTTGCCCCAACATGTGCATTTAACCAACGCACTCATTCACATCTTCCCTCATTAACTATTACTTCTCAGTGAGCATACTCTGCCCTATTTTCTGCTGCAATCTGACCCATCCTACCAGAAATCCTGACCTCCTTTGCCTACTTTTCCCCCAGAGTACTTACTAATATGCTACTCATGATGCTTATTTTTTATTTTTATTTCTCCTCTAAGCTTCCTTGAAGGTCTTTGTATTCATTATTTTCTAATTTGTCCCTAATTCCTAAAGTAGATACTCAACATATTAGTTAAGTAAATGGCATCCACAACAAGACACATCAGAGTAAAACTACCAAAGACATTTTAAGCAGCTAGAGAGAGAAGGCACCAATGGACAGCTGAGTTCTCAGCAGCACATACAGAAACCAGAAGGCAATGGAGTGACTTTTAATTCTTAACCTAGATATTTAGGCACCATGAAACTACTTTCTAAGAATGAGAGTAAAATAAAAACATCTTCAGATAAAATAAGTTTTCACCAAAAGATACTCCCTAAAATAAAATCTAAAGATATAATTTAAGATAAAGAAAACAACCCCACAAGTAAGATCTGGGAAATAAAAAATAGTGAGTAAAGAAAATGGTAAACATATGGATAAATTAAATTACATATTGATATAAAGCAATAAATATACAGTAATGAATAAAATAAAATATAATAATGTCCAATTTGTGAAAAAAATTAATATACCTTAATTGCCTGACAACATTTGAATGTTAGCTGCAAACCTGTGGGATGAGCAGAACAGAAGTATTCATTCTAAGACACTTCATGTTAATGACAGAGATGGCAGATGGTAGCCCTGGGTCAAATTTTGCTAGCCTCCTATTTTATTTTATTTTTAGACAATAGAAATTTATTTTCTTACCATGTTGGAGGCTAGAAATCCCAAATGGATGAGTTGTCAGGGCTCTGCCAAGCTCTGAAGGTTCCAGGGAAGGATTCTCTCTCTTCTGAGATCCTGGTGGTTGCCAGCAGGTCTTGGCGCTCTTGGTTTATAGCAGCATCACTGCAGTTTCTTCCTGTCCTCACATGGCTGTCTCCCTTCGTGAGTCTGTGTGTGTCTCTCCATGGCTTTCTTATATGGACACCAGTTATTACATTTGGGGTTTGTAGCAATCCAGTATGACTTCTTCCTAACTTGATTGCATTTGTACAGACACTATTTTCAAATAAAGTCACATTCACAGATGCTGGGAGACAGGACCTCAACATATCTGAATTCAACTCACTAGGGCCTGTGGCTTGTTATTCCACCCTCGGGCTCTTGCTGGCAGCTCAGCATCTATCAATATCTTTATAAACGAAGTTTTGGGTTTTTTTTTTAAATAAATTTTTCACATTTATTGATTTCAGAGACAGGGAAGGGAGAGGGAAAGAAAGGGAGAAAAACATTGATGTGAGAAACATCAACTGGTTGCCCTTCATAGGCACTCAGACAGGGGACCAAACCTGCAACCCAGGCATGTGCCCCAACCAGGAATCTAACCCACGACCTTTCAGTTTGTGGGATGATGCTCAGCCAACTGAGCTACACCAGCCAGGGTATAAATAAAGTTTTATTAGAACACTGCTACATCTACTTATTTATGAGGTATCTATGACTACTTTCATGCTATGATGACAGAGCTGTAATTACAAAAAGACCCCATGGCCTGAACAGCCTAAAATATTTATTATCTGGCTCTTATAGAAAAAGTTAAATCTTTGCTTTAAAGGAACCATAAAGATATTGACTACCTATAGCCTTTACATTCCCAGTGTATAAACTAAAATAGTAAGAATACAGATTATAATTCCCAACGCAATAGAGTCTGAATGATTCACCCGAGAAGGGGTAAAAGGAGAGAAAGGAAGGTAGAAGGAAGAAAGAAAATTAACAACAACAAAAAATCAAGATAAATAAAAATCTCAATAAACTATGTAGGAAAACTCCATATGCTATATACAAATGAACTTAAACTTTTTATTAGAAAAGATGTATTGACTGACAAAGAATAAGCTAAAAATCCAGCCACATACATATTAAAAGAGACAGAGAAAGTGTAAAGTAAATGGTAACAAACATATACTAGAAAATTACCAATCAAAAGAAAGTTTATAAATACAAATTTATATTAGAGGTAATAAATTTTAAAGCAAAAAAGCTTTATTTTAACAAGGTTTACATGTTATTTTCATACAAATTGAACTTTATACATTGTAAACCTATCAACTAAAGAGCCTAAAAAAAGTATCCTAAAATTAGAAAGAACTTAATTTTTAAAACTGAATACTAAATAAATATTAAGATATCAATAATTTTTATAGGTGTAAGTATCTAGAAATAGAACAGGGAAATTTTAAAATACCACATTGAACTATCTAATAATGCAATATGGAATGAGCAGAAGTATTCTAAAATTGATCAGTTTCCAGAAATATTTCTTAGTGTACATGATCACTAACATAATAATTTTATATTATAACTCAGTGGAAAAAGGATGGATTTGTTAATAAAAGGCTGTTATTTCAAGTGAGTATTTCTCTCAAATAAAATGAAAATCTGATCTTTCTCTAATGCAATAATCCAAAACTAATTTCAGGTATACAGTAAAGATTTCAATGTATAGAAAATTAAGTATTGTGAGAAAATCTATATGTACAAATTGGTGGTTAGGGAATACATTAAAAAATCAAGGTCTAGAAGTTTTTAACAAGATTGTATCTTAGTCAGGATCCATTTTGGAAAGGATGAAATGTGGTAATTATTTGAACAGAGAAAATTTAACTCACAAAACTGTGTACACAGGTGTTGGGGGGCTCAGTAAGCAAGAAGACGCTGAGGCAACCCAGACACAGCACTGCAGAGAGCAGCTGCGCATATGTGCGTGCCGCCGACACCTGTGTGCCAGATTGGGAGAGAAGAAATAAAACTGTCTTTCAAGATGGAATCAAAAAAAATTCGTGGAACAATTAAGTGGGTTAAATAAGGTTGAAGAATTCAAGGTTAATATAAACCATCAGTTGTACAGCCACAAACTACAAGGAATTGAAATTAAACAAAAATACCACTTACATTAAAAATATAGCATTAAAATATGAAATACTTAAGGATAGATGTGTCAGATGATGTGTAAGAATACTTATACTCTGAAAACTATAAAACATTTCTGAGTAAAATTAAAGACCTAAATAATTGGAAAGACAGTACTCTGTTCATAGGTTAGAAGACTCAATATTATTAAGCTATCAATCATCCCCAAATTAATCTATAGATTCTGTACGATATCAGCAAAACTCCAGCAGATGTCTTTGTAGAACTTGACAAGCTGATTCTAAAATATTTATGTAAAAGCAAAAAACCTGAAACTTTTTAAAAAGAGGATCAAAGTGGAAAATTTACAGTATCTTACTTCAAGACTCTCATAATCAAGACAGTGTACTGTTGGCCAAAGATGGACAAATAGTTCAATAGAAAAGAATGCAGAGAGCAGAAATACATCCAGGCACATAAGGACAACTGAATTTTTGCAAAGGTGCAAAGGCAAGTTAGTGGCTAAACAATAGCCCTTTCAATAAATGGTGTTGGAACAACTGATCCATATACAAAATAACATAATTTAATTCATACCTGGTACCATATGGAAAAGTTAACTGAAAATGAATCATAAAAATTGAATGTAAAGTCTAAACTTATATAACTTCCATAAGGAAACATAGGGGAAATCTTCATAAAAAATGTTTAGGCAAAGACTTCTCAGGTATGATATTTAAGACATAAAAGAACAGACCTATAAATGAGATTTCAACAAGATTAAGTAGTTTTATTTAAAAGACAAGGATAGGAAAATGACTCACTTATTTAGTCAACTAACCTACAGCAAAGGAGGTAAGGATATACCATGTCGAGTAAACAGTCTCTTCAGTAAGTGGTGTTGGGAAAACTGGACAGATACATGCAAAAAAATAAAAATGGACCACTTTCTTATACCATATAAAAAAAACTCAAAATGGATTAAAGACCTAAATATAAGACCTGAAACCATAAAACTCCTTATAGAAAACATAGGTAGTAAATTATTTGGTATCACTAGTAACAGTATATTTTTGGATATGTCTCCTTCAGCAAGGGCAATTAAGAAAACTAATAGGACTACATCAAACTAAAAAGGTTTTGCACAGCAATGTAAACCCACTAAATAAAAAACAACCTACTGAATGGGAGAAGATATTTGCAAATTATATATCTGATAAGGGGTGCATATCCAAAATATATAAGGAACTCACACAACATCACAATAAACAAATAATGCAATTGAAAACTGGGTATGAAAATTTGACATTTTTCCAAAGAGGGAGATAAACAACAGACATATAAAAGGATGTTCAACATCACTAATCATCAGGGAAATGTAAATTAAAACCACAATGAGACACCACCTCACACCTGTTAAAATGGCTATCATCAGTAAATCAACAAATAACTGGTATTGACAAGGATGTGGAGAAAAGGGAACATTCATGTTGGTAGGATTGTATATTTGTGCAGCCACGATGGAAAACAGTATGGAATTTCCTAAACAAAATTAAAAATAGAACTTCCGAATGATATAGCACTTCTACTACAGGTGTTTATTTAAAGAAAACAAAATGAAATATCATTCAGCAATAAAAAAGAATGAAATCCTGCTTCTTGCAACATGGATGGATATAGAAGGTATTAAGCTAAGTAAAACAAGTCAGACAGAAAGACAAATACCATATGATTTCACTTTTATGGGGAATGTAAAAAAAAACCCAAAATGAATAAGCAAAATGAAAACACACCTCTAGATATAGAGAACAAGCTGAGAGATGCCAAAGGGGAGGTCTGAGGAGAGAGAAATTTAAAAATTAATAAATAAAAATGACACTGGGGTGAGGGAGAATGTTTGCCAATCACATAAAGAACTCGTGTTCAGAATGTATAAAGATCTCTCAAATGGCTAATAAACATATGAAAATTTGCTCACCATCATTGGTCATTGGGGAACTGCAAATGAAAATCACCACTCGAGTTTAATTGGCTAAAATGAAAGAGACTGACCATACCACATGTTAACAAAAGATGTAGAAGCAACTGGAACTCTCATGTGCTACTGCTGGGAATGAAAATGGTGTGCTTTGGAAAACAGGTTGATTGCTTCTCAAAAAGTTAAACAGACACTACTATGTGACCCTGCCATTCTACTACTAGGTGTTGTTGAATAAATGGATACACATGTCCAAGACAAATGAATTCATTTATCCATACAAAGAATTATATGCAAATATTCATAGCAGCTTTATTAGTAATAGGCAAAAACTGAACTTGAAGGAACCACTCAGGAAACTTCCAAGAAAATGAAGTTTCAATATCTTGATTGACGTGTTGATTACAAGATCATGTATATTTACCAAAAGTCATTAAATTATACATTTAGATATGTATATTTCACAGATGAAAGTTTTATTTTAAAATGATTAAAACTTTAAAATAAACAAAAATGCTTTTAAAAGAAGAAATAAATCAGAGATATGTCAGCTGATTTGTTGAGATTTATTAAGTAAATGAGGAGAGGACTTTTGGTCAAGGTGGGGCGTAGGTAAACACAGCCCACCTCTCACACAACCACATCAAAATTATAGAACAACCATCACTCAGAACTGTCAGAAATCCAACTGAATGGAAGTCTGACAACTACAAAATTAAAGGAACCACATACACCCAGATTAGTAGGAAGGCGGAGACATGGAATGGGCTTGTCTCACATTCACATGTGTTGGATAAAACTTGGGAGGCCTATCTCGGTAATGAGGAGCTTCGGCCCCACACCAGGTGCCCCAGCCCAGGTGACAGGAAGATAAGTACCCATAACTTCTGGCTGCAAAACACAGCAGGGAATGAGAGAGTGGAAGAAACTGCTAGAGTCCCACGCAGTTCCTCTTAAAGAACCCCACATATGGACTTACCCAGAGTCACGCCCTCTGAGCTCCAGCACCAGGGCAGCAGCTTGAAAGGCACCAGTGGCATACAGGGAGGAAGTGAAGTGTCTGGCATCATGGTGGGAACTGCTTACTGGAATTGCTTAATGTGGGTCAGTGTTTTTTTTTTTTTCTGTGTTTCCTCCCCTATCTATATTCTCAAAATTACTTGAGGACTACTCTAACAAGAATTTTAAATTGTTTTTTATATGTAAAAGTGGAGGAGTGTAGGAAGACATGATCTGTACATTCAATAGAGATTGAATAGATGTGAAAGCCAAATTTTTAAAAAAATTACTGTGTTTCAAAGTGTTCAGTTACATGGGGAGTGGCAGCAAACGGGTGCTAATGAAGCAGTGTCTCATTCTTTTAAAGAAACAAAATACAGCTGTGCACCAGTTTAAAAAAAAAAATGGCAGACAGCTTTCTCCCAGACAGAAATGTAGGCAAAGGCCATTTTTCTATTTCTGAATCCTCCGCTCACAGAGCCTCAGAGCCGGCAGGCTGGTGCCATACCTGAGACTCCATCAACCTGGCTAACATTGTTTGCCCCACCCTGGAGATCCCCCGAGGCTCCACTCTACTCAACTTTTAGGCCAACTCAAGCTGTTAACAGTGGCTTTTCCATATGAGTGGCTGGTCTTGGCTCATGCTTCACAGCTTCCTGAATCTGCTTAAGAAGCAACAGTCAGCCTCAGCAAGCCTCTAGCCCCTGTACCTTTTGCTAAGTGGCCCCAGACCTGGCACTAGAAGCAGCCAGCCTAGGTTCATAGTTAGGCTTCATGTAGGAAGCTCCAAGGCAGCATAGTAGCAGCCATCTGCAGATTGCTTCATAGCTCATGCCAGGTGACCCTGGGCAGAATACAGGTGGGGGCTGACCTTGGCAGGCACCACCCAGGAAACCCCAAAGCCTGCACACCTATTGGACAACTGTAGACCATGTTGGAGCACCACCACCCTTCCTCTGCACATCCGATCCTCCAAGGAGGATAGAGAGGTTGGTGGTCAGTGGTTACAGCCAGTACTTGCAGCTGACTGGCCTAGGTAAATCCCTCCCATTGATTTTCCAACAGCAACCAAGGCTCAACTACAAGAAGAGGATGTACTCAGTCCACATGAAGCACATACCTCGAATACAACTTGGGTGACAGGAGAGGCTATGCCACTGGTCCCTACAGGTCATCCAGTATATTAGGTCACACTACCAAGACAGGGAGTGATATAGCCATTCTATCAAATACATAGAAACAATCACAGGGAGGCTGCCAAAACATGAGTAGTTATGGAACGCAGCTGTACTTCATAGGGTCATATATCTACATTAAAATCCTATAAAAATGAAATAAAATAGGAACTATGCTTCTCTAATAAACGAATTCAGTCAATTATTAGTAGGGAGAGATTCTTAGTGACACCTATTTATTTCTTACCTAACAGTGAGGTATTTAAGATTATATTTATGGGATTCTGAATTGGATCTAAGTTAATATATATTAAACCTTTCATACTCTTAGGCCTTAATCTGATCCTTACATATAAATACCGTGCAAAGTCTTCATTTTCTTTTTACTGTAATGACCTGTTTAAGTTGGATCCAAAGCTTGGGTTCAAGTTAAAGTATATAGGACCAATAGCCACAGTTGTTTTGAGAAAGCAATAAAATGAATGACTCAGACCTTGTTCATAAAAGGAAAAAAATGTTATTACATATAGATTTTACTTTTGCATAATAGGAAATAGAAAATAATCTGCTAACAGAGCTATTACAATTAATAGAATTGTTTTATGCAGCCCTTTTAGTGACTTGACCATATTTTCCTTCCATTTCTCCTCTGGTGGACTCGAAGAAGCAGGGAGGCCAAACTGGAGGAGGGATGCAGGTACATCTGTGGGGCATGATCCCCAGTTGAGATGGCAGGTACAAGAATTGTAATCCTTCCCTGGTTGGTGTGGCTCTGTAGATTGAGTGCTGGCCTTCGAACCAAATGGTCACCAGTTCAATTCCCAGTCAGGGCACATGCCTGGGTTGCAGGCCAGGTCCCCAGTGGGAGCCATGTGAGAGGTAACCACACGTTAATGCTTCTCCCCTTCTTTCCCCCCTCTCCCTGTCTCTAAAAATAAATAAATAAAATATTAGAAAAGAGAATTGTTATCCTTGATGCCTAAGACAGTTTGATGTACCAGAGGTGGCTCAGAGGCCTTGTCTTTTCCAGGACTTGGGCACATCGGTGTTTCTGTGGTTCTCACCAGGGCACAGGATGCAGTCAGTAGGGGGCTCAATTTGCTTGCTGGCTGTTTTTGGTCTTATGAGGGTTTGCCGCATCTTAATAGCTTTGTTGAGGCAGAAACTGCCTGGTGGCCTTAACTGCCTCCTTTCCCTGTCCCTTTCGGCAGATAATCCTTTTCTCCCAGAACTTGTAAAAATTAGTCTGTTCCTTCACCACATACCCAGAAGAACAGACATTCACTGCTGACAGTGACGGAGTGTCCAGAACACTCTGGATATTGAAGGAACATAACATGAGTGAGCAAGTAAACCAAAATACTTAAGGGACCATGAAACCCCCAAAAGGAAGGCCAAACACATCATATAGAACAAAGCTCTGCCTTTGAGGAAGAACAGAAGACACAAAAGAATTAAAAATAAATCTTAGATGATATTAAAGCACAAAAGTAGACTTTTGGAAAAAATATGTATACATAATTTGGTTAAATGATTTTAGTACATGTGTTGCCTCAACAAGCACCTTTAGAAGATTTTATTATATTTACATCATCATTTAAACTTTAATATATAATAATTTAACTAAAATTACATAATTATTATATAACACCTGCATAACACCTATCTTAACTATTTATCATACAATAATAATTTTCAATAGACAAATAAAATAGAAAATAGTCACAACAAAGAACAGGTTTGCCAGTCTGGAAAATAAAAGAATAGCCCCAAATACAGTGCAAAACAGAGGGCCGGAGGGAACAGAAGAAACCAGGGAAGGCCTGCTCTGAACCTTGAGAAGGTGGGAATCTTTTGGGAGTCCATCTGGACAAATTGTCTTCTTTAGAGTTTCCTTCTGCCATTGTTTTTCTTATGATGCTGATGCTTCTGGCCTGGGAACCAAGCTTTGAGAAACGCAAAGCCAGAAAACTCAGAGCCCCCAAAAAGCACTACAAAGGCTGCTTCTTCCTCCTTATAAATGTAACTCAGTTTTTAAGAATAAAAGCATCACAGAATCCATATATAAGAAGTAAAAATGTAAACATCCTTAAACTGAGAAAAATCATAGAAATAAATTTCGTCATGAAAATAACAAATTTCACCATACCAACCAATCTTTGAATTTTTCAAAAGTGAGGACACATTACAAGAAATTTGACATGAAAGACCTTTATCCAAGTTGGCAAGATTCTATTACTTCTTAAGTCAAAAGCATAAATCTGATGCTGATGTATAGACCAGATGTATCTCCCTCAACAGCTTTAAAAAAACCTTCCAAAATGTATCCATAGTGAATTCCTGAGAACTAAAGTGTATTTTCCCCACTGACTCTGTTCACTTTTAACTGAAAATACTTTCCATTTAAAAATGTTGATTCCAAGTCTTAAGGAAAATAAAACACAAGATTGAACACCTAGGAAAAAGGTATGTTTTTGACAAGTAGACTTGATTATTATTTTTAGCATTGTTTATAATAGAGCGCAAGCTACACTGAACCCAAGTCACAAAGCCTTAGGACCCGAGGAACCCGAGAGGTCGCAGCGCGTTTGTAATTTCTGCAGCATGCTTCCCTCTGGTGTGAAAGAATCTTTTCACCCTCTGTAAACATTTATTTTTAAAATCCTAGCACCATAAATCAAAGCCTAGCATTAATATTTCCTAATCCTTTACTTGTGTCAGGGTGTTTACCTCAAGTTTCTTGTATTTAAAGGGATCCTCAACTTTATTTGTGAAAATCCCAGCTTCTTTCATGCTTCATTACAAGTGAAGTGGAATAAACAAGCACAGTTATTATTCTGGCCCCCAAAATAAAAGGGAATGAAAGGAATCAGAAGTGCCCGTTACCAGCTCGTTGGGCACGGTCATGAGTTTAAACAGAGGAGGATACATGGGCTCCACGAGGTGGGCTCTAGAATGCCTGCCGATGGCTGGAAAACACTAGTACAGATCAAGTGCCTCACAATCAGGTAAAAAAAAAAGTTTTTTGGAGCATAGCTCACAAATTATTTATGAAGAAGATGCTGGAAGATTTTGGAAGCAATGTCTATAACCACCAACCAAAGGTGGACAGGAGCCTTGGCCAATGGGGCTGTTGATATTATCGGCTTCACACACTCTTGTCATTCTGAGTCAGACAATATCTGCTTTTCTGAGAGCTCATGAGTAAGCCCATTTATAAAATGTGACTTTCTCGAAGGCGTGAAAAGAATTCTGTCTTGCGGGTAGTATTTGTCTTTGTAATCTCAGCACCGCCTGGAGTCTGGCACACAGTAAAATTTCACAACATGTTTCTGATTGAAAGAGCTTTGCATTTGGTAAGTCACCATGACTCCTTGTAATAATTGCCACTCTCAGGCAATGCTGCTGTAAAGGCAAAGAGAGATTTATCTTGAAATGTTAACATGGCCACAGCGTGATTGCCTCCTCAGTATCTGTTAATTGAAGGTTGAACAAGAGACTGCCTAAGTAAGGTCCCTACACACTAAAAAATTATATAACTCTTGAAACAATTGGAAAGTTTCTTTTCACAGAAAACATCTGCTGTGCCTAAATGCTGAAACATTCCCACAGTCATGATTTTTAGCCAGGGGGTGGAGGAACATGGATGGATGGAATCAATTAACAAGCCATTATTCCAACTACTAAGGCAGAGAGATGGCTGGGTAGATTTAGATGTTGCAAACGCTAGTGTGTAAAATAATAGCAACTACTTTTTATTGAATGCCTACTAAAAGCCAGGTGTCATACTAGGCGCTTTCCAAACACTACTGCTAATTCTCACAGCAAGCTGCTCAGATCACAGAGTTAATAAGCAACCGAGCAGAATGAAGCCCAGGGTCTGCCAGCCTCCCAAATCCATGCTTGCAGGCTGGTGGTGGACCTTTCTGGTGCTGATCCAGCAAAGCCGAGGTGCACAGGGGGATCAAGCGAGGTTGCTGAACAGCAGCTAACAACTGGTGGGGATAAGATGCTGAGAATGGGTGAGAAATCAGAAAGATGGAGACTGATCTGGGGGGCTCAGCAAAAACCAGTCTGAGGAGAATGACAAAGTACAGGTACTCATTCTCCTTATTAAAAATCAGTCAAGACCCTGGAGCAGTTTGTAGATGGCTACATGGAACTGGAAAGCCTGCCCCCCACCCCCACCTCAGGGGCTCCTGAAGCTGTAACCGGGGCATTTCCCATGGCCCCACCCTCCCTTTTATGGCGTCTCTGGGAAATTTCTATAGGTTCTAATTATTTCTCTTTAATGATCATAAGAGAACTTCATCTTACAAATATATTTCTAACTCTATTTCAAAAGGACAGTCAGAACAGACAGTGCACCTTTGAAGTTACTGTGATTTTTACTTTTTGTATGGAGAGCAAACCCAGTTTTTTGTTTGGTTTTTGATTACTTCATCCAAAAATTTATGGTAGGGGGACAAATTCATATCTAGGTTTAAAATGTATTGAGGTGTTTAAATGCATTTTCAATATTGTTTTAATATATTGGAGAAACCATGGACCTTCATATATGAACAACCTGTATCAAGGCAAAAGTTTGTAATGGCTGTAAAAACATTCAGGAGAGAGAGAGAGAGAGTAGGCTGTGACTAAAAACAGTGAGGAATCACTTTTACTGAGTAGAAGAGTAGTCATGCTGGGAAATGTAGAGCCCTCGTAGCTGAAATTTCTTCTTTTTCTGTCAAACCAAAAGGAAGAGAAAAATAGGTTTGAAAGAGAGAAGCACAAAATCCTCTGAGGAAATTACTTCAACAACTAAATAGAGAGAGAGCAAGATAACAGGCAGCTACCATGTTGAGACAGGCCCAGGGGTCATTAATCTTTGATAGTCCGCACCTGTATTTCTTCCACTGAAAACTGACACCTGGAGTAGCAAAGATCAAAAAACAGAGGTTCAGTTTTGAAAGCGTTAGGAGAAACAGGAAAGAATTAAGACTGAAAGGGTTAAAGGTAACATAGAAAATTATTCCATTATAGTTTGGTATTTACACGCCTTTCAATTTTGCCATACTTATCTTATCTGCCCTGGTCATAATATACTATGGAACTTGAATTCCAACTTTTAGAAAAAATACCATTGAATGAAAAAGCTCTCTGGACAGAGGCTATGCTCTATACATCTATGTAGCTCTCCAATTCTGTTCCCAGGCAGCCCACAGGGAATCTTACTAAATGAATAGGAAAGAAATCCAATTTGAACTCTAGGGACAGAACCTGGGGCCCAGGGCCCAACTCAAAAGCCTTCTTGGAACTTGCAATGTGTGATGCTACTGGGTTGGAAGTGTGGCCAACTAGAGAATGTATGTCCCTCCCCAAAGCACTCAAATTCATTTTAGGTTCAAAACCCTGTGCCTTCCTAAAGCTGTAGGTGTGCATAGAGGTCCTTGGTAAGACCAGCTAAATGTCTGCTATGTTCTAGGTCTTATAAACCCTTTTGACAACTCAAAAGAGTAGGTAATGTGCACCCACTTTACAGACGAAGAAACAGGCTTGTAGAAGCAAATAACTTGCCTAAATTCACATATCTACTAAATAACTCAGATTGGATTTTGACCCACGTCTGTCTTCTCTTCCTACTTTTACCACACAGTTGACAGAAGCAAGCTTGTTGGAAATGTGAGTGTAAGAAACAGAAGCTTATATAATAAACTGCAAATTCCAGCCTCTGAAATGATAGCAAATGTCTTACTTAATTTTACCTTGTTCTTATACTCTACAATGCTACGTGCACGCTTTTTTTAGTCACTCCTAAAAAGAAATAAGTTTTACAAATGTTATGTTTTAGACTCACAACGTTTCCATGAGGAACTGAAGGGAACTTCTTCACTCTGTACATTTAAGCAAACAGAAATACAGACACCTAAAAGACTAAGATCATACTGTCTTCTTCTCAAAGTGACCCAGCAAGAGAGCTCTGTGAAGGTGGGATGCAGCGGCTTGTGCTTCATAATTAGTGTTCCAACCACAACTCACTGTGTGTGTGCTTGAAACAACGGGGATTTTACTCTTGGATTTCATTATTTGGAGTTTTAAAAACAACTGGAAAAAAATAAGATCTAAACAGAAAAAATGGAGATATTAATAGCAATGATTTACAAAAGTTTTTTTAAGTCTCAAAAATATTTACTCTCTAGGGTTTCCTACACTCTTGGCTCTCATAATAGAATTAAATGCTTGTTTTGAATCTCCTAGGTACTTAACCTAGACGTGAAGTACAGAAATATTTCTTGAATATAAAGTGTTTAGAGCTCTGATGATTAAAGAGCACTATGAAATAAAGGAAAGTATCCTAGAAATAACAATAATGACAAATAAATATTTAGAGTTTGCCACCTAAGAGGCACTATACTAAGCACTTTATACTTATTTAATGCCTCCAATAATCCCATGAAGAGGATAGTATTATTATCACAATTTTACAAATCAAGCAACTATAACACAGAGAGAAAAATCACTAGTACTCACAATTTTTGACCCTGGAGTCCTATTTATAATTCTTTTTGACCAAAAGAGAGAAACAGGATACAGATATTGGAAGTTACCTTTAGAGATCATTTTGTCCGTCATTTCTCCAACTGTACTCCATATGAGAAGATAACGGACAAACAAACCCCTGGTCAAATAAATTCAGAGATCACTGCATATTCTACTCATTATCTCTCTTGGTCAGTCATAGTTTCTGAACTGTTTGAATTCTTTTATAAGTATACATCATTTTTAAACTCAAAATGAAAGTTAAGTTTAATCATTAAAAAACTATGAAACAACATGCTAAAAAACACTTGAAAAAAGGTTTTTTTTTCATATTGGTTAAAGTCTCCCTTCTGCAATTTCATATTTTTATGTCATTAGCTAAGCTTTCTTTAGCAAAACTACCTTAAGCAAAATGATTAATAGAGTAAGTCAGGGGTTGGCAAACTACAGGCCAAATTGAAATAAAGAATGTCTTTTAATTGCTTAAGGGTTGTAAAAAGGAATTTAAAAAGAATGGCAATGACAGTCTTTTTTTTTGGTCCTGCAAAGCCTAAAATATTTGCTATCTGGCCCTTTGCAGAAAAAGTTTGTCAACCCCTGAAATAAACACTGAAATGCAAAGTACAATGTAAGGTTTTACTTACACACATAAATAGTTTTCTCCATTCCACTAATGGAGTAACTAATTTACAGAACAATTAAGAACAATTAAATGGCAGTCAAATCAAAACGTTTACTGGTGTCGTAACTAAGTGTAGTTAGCTTAGGCAGGTGAAAATAATCATTTTGTGAACTCAAGAATAGAAGAAATACAATGTATTTCTATAACAATTTAATTTCTATAGCTCATTCTACTTGGAACTGAAAGTTAAAGTCAGTTTAGGGTTTCCTTCTTTTTCCCAGCACTGAGTCCAATTTGGGGCGGAAATATGGTCAGAGTGCCGCATTTGGTACTGCTGAGGCAGGCCCTTGCCTCTCTGCTCCGGGCTTACCAGTCCCTCTCCCTTTTACACAGCCCTGCATCCCACTCATGCAGCCTCTTCAGGACTCTTCCCACCACTGCTTCCCTGCTAAGGTCTATGGCCCTCATAGACTCACTACACAGAAGCCCGTTTTTTTATGCTTGAACAATTTATTGCCTGTAACTGCCTTAACATTTGCTTCCTCAAGTCTTACTCTTCCTTAAGCTTAATAACATATCACTCTTAGCTTCACTGCATTCTTCAATACCTCTTTATAGTGTTTGTTACATTATAATTTATTATTTTTGAATTTATTTGCTCCATGATTTCTAAGTACTTTTTGAGAATAGGCACCATTTTGTTTTTTCATTTATGTGTCTCCAGTTCACAGCAGTTTCTGATACATATTACATATTCAAATATTGGTTCAAGTTAATGGATCACTAAATCTCTCCCTGAGAGAAAGCTTTTCAGACTTCAAGTTCTGTCAGTCAACACTTGAGTTATTGCACACATCAGGAATAAACTTAAATTTCCTTATGCTTTTACTGGGCAGACTTGTCTTCTCATATCAATTAAGATTTTAGGTGTGTATATAAATATTTACACATATAAACCTGAGGTCTTTAAAAAGCTTCGGAGAAACATAGCAGAACATAGAACTGGAACTGATGAGAACATCAGATATTACCAAGTTTGGTACAACTTCAGTCCTAGAAAACCAGCAGCTGCTATCTAATGCCTGGAATATGTAGGAGCTTGGATGCTTGCTGAATGGAATTAATAGTCAATTCACTTTGAGACTTCTCAAAAACCAACCAGCTTTCTCCTGGAGATCCCAAATTCTGCCTCCATGAATATACATTCCTATTCAAATTTTAGCAGACATTTGTTCCTTGTTAACATTCTTTTTATAAGATTTCACAATGCAACTTCCTTCTAAATTTTAGTGTCAGAAAAAAATATCTCTAAGCAACTTGAGTGCTTTCATCCACAGTAAAAACTTTATCTATCATACTCTCTTTTTTGTCTCAGCTGCCAGGAAATTCAGACATATTTACATATAATTGCAATGACTACTTTATCTTCTGATAAAAGTTCTCCTTTAAATAATATCTGATCTTTTTATCTTTAATGTCTTTGATACATTTTGATGTATTACCATTTATAAGCTCATCCATTTTAAATGTCTACTGACTTCCTATAATAAAAGAGTTTTGCTTGCTTGACAGTTTCCCTTACTCCCATTTATATTACTAGTTTTGATGCTTTGTTAGCTTACTTTCATAACTGTATATTTTAATCCTCACCCAAGAATGTTTTTATTGATTTTAGAGGAGAAACATCAATGTAACATCAATTAGTTGCTTCCCGCATGCACCCCCACCAGGATCAAACCCCCAACCTAGGTATGTGTCCTGATGAGGAATCCAATCCGCAACCTTGTGACATGGGGGATGACGCTCCAACCAACTGAACCATCCGGCCAGTGCTACCTACCTTCATAACTTTAATACGCTCAGCCCTTTCTTCTTAATTTCTCTTCCTGACTCCCCTCAATATCACATATAATGAGGATATTAATACCCTTTTCCTCTTGTGTTCTTACACACTTTTCTTCAATCATCCAATTTGTATCCCATCTTTTCACTTTGTAAAGGTTGATATTTACATTCAGTGCTATAATCAATGTCTACTGTGCTCTATGGAGTACTTCTAAGATAGTATATTACTGTAACTGTGTACATACCATTAAGAACTCAGCAGTACACCTTGAAGACATTCTTCTCTTGTATTGCTTGTTTTCCTGGAGCTCCGGCTTTGTCTTTTTTTTTTATGCAATATGCATTTTCACTTCCTTTGGTACAGTGGCGCTAATAGAAGTCAGTTTCAAGGTCCTCCTTTTGCCAGTGCCTTACTGCACAGCTAAAGAATTTAGTCACTATTTGAAGTTTGCATGAAACACAAGGGCCTTGACCTTTCAGAAAGCTGTCACTCTGAATAATCTCCAAATGTATCATTTTCAGAGAACTTCAAAAGAAATATACTCTTCATTAGTGGAAGTCAATAACACCTAAATTAGCTTCATGAAAATAAAAAGTTAAAGCCATTCCATATGATCATGAGGGGGAAAACAATGAAAATATACTTCTAAATAGGAGAAAGCATATGTTTAAATCTAAGAAGTAAAAATGTACTTTAAAAATATAAGTAGCAAAATAAAAACCTAAGAGGTTGTTAACAAAAATGAATAAAAACAACCATTCCTAGAAGTAATGAAATGTACATGTAGTATTCAAGACAAACATGGCAACACTTCTAAACTTCTAGGGCGCAAAGTAAATCTTAAAACAGGCTAAATATACATTCCCTTTCATTTAAATGCAGTTTATATAGGCTTAAACCAAGTATTGAGGCTTAAAGCTTCTAGCTAGCAAATTCACCTGTCAACTGGGGGCCTGGTGCCTGGCTACTCTAGGCACCAGGCCCAAGGTGAAGAAACAGATGTGTTCAAGGCCTTAAAGGCATGGAAGGAGGCAGAAAAGAAAGCAACAAACCACAGCACTGTACAGGATGCTCTATAAATAGGATAAAGTACCCATCTTTGCCTGGGAGACTTATAGGCATGGTATCTGAGGGGATAATGCTACAGTTGAGATATGAAAAATAAGGATTTTCTTAGGACACAGAAGGAAGGGCAGAACATCATAGGTAGAAGGAACAGTTCAGTAGAATGGGGATGTGAGAAATCAGAGCCATTTGGATAACAGTGAGACACTCGTTAGTTTGGTTCATATAACAGGGTGAGGAAGGCAGAGAAAACTGGACGATCAGGTACAAGACACTCCAGAAAAACCTTATACATGATGTGACGGCTTCGAGATCGCATTCTAAAGTAACTGAAGGCTTCTCACTACAAAGGAAATAAAATACTCGGATTTGTATTTTTATCATCGAGGAAAGAGTGAAAGGAGTTGGGACTTCCCAGTGGGGAAGTTTAAGAACCAACATTTTGAGAGCTGCTGTAACAAAACACCATAAACTGGAAGACTTAAACAACAGAAATTTGTTTTCTTGTGGTTCTGGTGGCGGGAAGTCCATCATCACGTTGCCAGCAGGGTTGGATACTCCAGAGGTCTTTCTCCTTCATGTGCACACGGCCTCATCCTCTCCATGGTTTTTTTTTTCTATGTGCACATATCCCTGACGTCTCTTCCTCTTCACAGATGGGCACCAGTTATATGGGATTAGGGCCCCACCTAATGGCCTCATATTACCTGAATTACCTCTTAATAGGCCCTACCTCCAGGTATAGTAATATTCTCAGGTGCAAGGGGTTAGCATTTAAACGTAAGAATTCTGGGGGGACACAATTTAGTCAGTAACACAATGAGAGGCAATAAGAATGGAGAAGGGGGAACAAATGGAAGGACAGTTAAGTAGAAATCAACATGACTTGGTTGGTTGATGAGTCAGGTATACACAGGACATAAGGAGATCTGGATTTTTGGTTTAGGCAATATGGTATGTGCTGGTACTATTTGTCAAAAAAAAATGAATACAGAAGGAGGCTTGGTATGCTTCAGAAAGTTAAAAGCTCAATTTTCAACATGTTGCAATTGAAGTAGTAATTTCTAGTTAACAGGAAAAGTAAAATGGAAACCAGGGGTATTTGAGATTGTCCAGAAAGAAAACGTAAAATAAGAGTATCAGGGAATGTAATCTTGCTGAATACCATTTGAAGAAGCCAAACCTGAAGTCTGTGAGGCTATATCTAGAGAGACAAAATATAAGAATAATGTGCCACAAATATTAAGGGAGAGAAGAATTAAGTAGGAGATGGTTGCTAATTCCTAAGTCTTTTACAGAAACTTAACGGTATTTTATTTCAAAGAAAATAATATGTGCATTTAATGAGTTCTAATTTGGTTAAATTAGTAAACTCAGCTATCGTTTGTGATGATTTCTCCCTATTTAGAATGTACTCAAAATTCTTTAACGATGATATATACCTTTCCTTATATCTTTTGCAAATCCTAAATCTTTAGAATGAAAAAGATCTTTAAGGCAAAAATATGATGCCATATCTTAAACTCATCAGTAAACTGATTTTTTTTAGTATTAATTATTCCTGACAATACTCCTATTTATGTTGGGATACAAATTTGGAGGTTAGTTACCTATAACAATGTACATGCCTTACATACTGTAGAGGTGGTAAGAAAATATCTAATTGATTAATGGCTAAACAATAAAAATATTATACATTTTGGAATGTCATGGTCTTACAGAACCAAGTAGCTAGAAATCTGTTCATAAAATCTATTTGAACTAGTGTTTTAATGTGGAAAATAGAAAACAAGATGCACAGGAGAGAAACATTTATTTATCAGCTATATTGTAAATATTATTTTTAGACAATCAGATATGGACACTTTAAAGTTCCACATTACTCAGAGATCCAAAGGCACAGACACAAGTGATTTATTGTTTTTAAAAAGTGACAAAAGGGAATATTAATTTTGAGAGATTTTTAAATCAACTTAACACTATTATATACTAGAGAAAAAAATTCCACAAACATTCCCTCACAAAGCTGGTAGTTTTATATTTACACAGTGCTTTACAGCAATTTTAAATGTTTATCTATAATACAATAATGTTACTTCGAAAACATAAAAAATATAGTTTTTTTAATAGCCATGCTCCCATTTTTGATGAAAGCTATTCAGTTCATCCTAATGTAGTTTAACACTTTAAAAATGCACAAGATATTGCAGTCAGCTTTATAAATCTGTAAGACAGGCGGTCAGGCAGAACAGACAGAGGGCTCATCATCACTTATATCCGAATCATCTTCATCAACTCCTTCAATCACTGATTTCTTCCCTTTACAACAGGATACAATTAATCCAATCAAGAAGACCTGTAAATTTAAATAAACTATACGTTATTTCCCAAATGTAAAGTCATTCAGAAAATACTGAATTTAAAATCCAATGGCATTACTATGCTACAAACAAGCCAAGGGTCAGATAATGCCTGGGATATCCATACTTACCCCAAGAAAGGCCCAGTTACCAAAATAGTACGCAGCGCTAAAGAACCAGAACTTGTGAAGGAATAGGTAGGTCCGGGTAACAGTACACTGATCTATAAAAGCAAATAAAAAACTATTGTGAAATAATTTCTCTTTTGAAAGGGACTATTAATACTATATCTGAAAAGTTATTAAGCTTCACTTTTCCAATTTTCGAGCAGCTCAAACCTGAAAGGTTCTTTGAGCTTTTCTTTTTTCTCCTAAAAAATACAGAAATCATTACATACTGAACTTTAAGTAACATTTTGGCTTAAATTAAAAATAAATCATACACTTTTGTCTCCCCCCCAAAAAAATGTACCTCTTAAAGGAAAAGTGGCAGACTGGTTATTTTGATATTTGTCTCAGATACTATACTGGTTTTACCTGAATACTTTGTTTCTACCAGGTTACAAAGTCCTCTATGTACCTTGACATATATCGAGCAAATGATGTCTAAGAAAATACTTGTTTATTAAAACCATTCATAAAGGTCTGGGTGGCACAATATAATGTAACTGATTTGAAATTATATATGCTGCATTGAATATAGGATTCCAACCTCACAAATTTCAAAGGGCCTTTATTCATTATAGAAGAAAATCCTCAGTGGACTGAGTGGTTCAGTGGCTTGCAAACTGGAAAGTCTTGAGTTCAATGGTCCTGGCATGAAAAGTCTTGAGTCCTGGTCAGGGCATGTGCCTGGGTTATGGGCCAGGTCCCCCATTGTGGGTGTGGAAGAGGCAACTGATTTATGTTTCTCTCACATATCATCGATGTTTCTTTCCTTCTGTCTCCCTCCCTTCCCCCTCTCTCTAAAAATAAATAAAATCTTTTTTTAAAAAGGAAGAAAAAGAAGAAAATCCTTACCTTACAAAGCAATTTCTTTTCAGTCTATTAATTACAGAGGAGATTATGATTTCTGCATATTTTTATCCAAAATGCACAGTGGCAAAAAATTTTACATGCAATTAGGAGACCAACATCACATGCTATTGCTAAGAAAACGCACGGTTGATTTCTAAGAACTCTCTTCTTAGTTTCAATAAATAAATACTATTTTCTCTTAAAACGTCAAATTGAACTGGGAATTTTGTAGTCCAGTTCATTACACAAAGTATCTAATACACTTTATTTTTGGGCTGTCACATGGTTTTCTGAAAGGTAACATTTAGATTATATTCTCTCAAAATACAAGCTGCTATATAAAGCTTTAGATATTATGGAAATATTTAGATACTCTAAATCTTACCTATTCTAACTCCTTCCACTGTACTTCAATATTTACTTTTATTGCTCAACACCAAACTGTACAAAGCAGTTTAATAGAGAAGCAACTTCTTTTCATATGCAAGGACCATGGATCTAAAGCTGACCTATTGATCCTTCAAGGGCCTCCTTCATATTCTTTGCTCTCTTTCTCAACAGAAAAGTCTAGAATGAATATTCAAAGCTCCCTAAGAGAAAACAAAAAGGCTTGATGTAGCAGTGGCTGAACAAATGTTTCCCTCCTCTCCTACAGTCAATAGCAGCCAAGATTACACTGGGAGTTGAGTTGAGCAGCAGAGACTCCCAGGCAGGACACTCGTTACTCATTTATCCTGCTCCCACCGCATGTTATTCTCACCCCCATTACAGATCTTTCTTCATAGCAATATGCCACTTCAAATAGGCACTTTTTCAATTAGATAAGCCTGTGTATTCCAAAGAACCTATCAGAGTGCCTGACATTCAATTATTGAAGCAAACCAAGTTTTTAAACAAACTGACAGTGACCAGAGGGGGCAGGTGGGGGAGAGTAGGGGACAATGGGGGAAAGAAGGGGAGGGGTCAAGTCAAAGAACATGTATAAAGGACCCATGGACAAGGACAACGGGGAAGAGGAAGAGGACTGAATGTGGCAGGTGGGCGTGGGTAGGGCAGGGGAGAATAATGGGGAAATAATGGGGACAACTGTAATTGAACAATAAAAAATTCAAAACAATAAAATGAAAAAGAAATAAAAAGAGGTATTTTATTTTAAAATGATATTGCTAAATAATGTATTTTCCAATTCTTTTGACTAAAATCTGACAAGATTTCATGGGTCTCAAAACAAGACCCATGCATATGTTTCAAAACTGAAAGTATAAAATGTCCAGCATAGTAAAGTCTTTGAAGAGCTCAGACTGTGACAGACTTGATGTCTAATACCATGTGGCCACTTCCTTGGCCTGTGAGTGGGCACCAGAGTTCCTTACAGGGTCATTTAAAGAACAAACGAGGTACAGCCGTCCTTTGGTAAACACAGGATTGCTTTCAGGACCCCTGAAGATACCAAAATCTGAGATGCTCAAGTCCCTTATATAAAATGACACGGTATTGCATATAACTTGCATTTGCACGTAGGCTACAGCAGGGAATACCTATACCTCACTTCATTCACATGGATTCTGCACAGTGCTCACTGCATGGCAAATTCAGGTTTTGATTTTAGAACTTTCTATGATATTTTAAAAAAATATTTTGATCTACAGATAGTTGAATCCATGAATATGAAAACACAAATAAGGCCAATTACATATCAAAATCCTCATGCAAAGTGACAGTTAAGATTAATTTTCTCCTTTATTCCTTTCAGGGTATAACTAACCCATGTTAAAGAACACAATTCTCAAGAGATGCTCAAATGGTAACAAGAAAAACAACTAATCTGAAGATTTTAAAAGTGCACATCCAAGAACAGTATGAAAAATAATTACTTAGGCATTAGTATCATGACTACTTTGTACATGTTCATTATTTTTCTTTCTTTACAGTCAAAATAGATACGAATGAATTTGTTGAAATTCAAATGTGTATAATTTAGTAACAGATAACCTGCTAAATAGTTATATACCTTTAAATAAAAATAACCAATGTGAATGTTTCAAAAATGAAGACAGACTGTGGCTTATGTAAAAATGCCCATTTACAAAAATTATTTAAAAATCAAGAACAATATCTCCCTTTGCTTAAGCATTACATGAGCTCCACTATATAAGTATAAACTTGTTTGAAAAAAGTCACTCACCCTTCTAAACATTGCTAACACTATAAACTTTAAAAGTAAAATTTTTATTACTCATTTTCATACTTAAAGATATTTTGGAAGTCAGAGCTTGACTAAATTCAAAATTTCAGGGTCAGATGAGGGATTACAAGTAAAGATGGAGCTGGCAGAGCAAGTAAACTCAAGTGATTTTTCCCAGAGGTCTGATCAGCCACTCAGTGACATTTTAAATTGCCTTAGACCCACCGATTCTTCTCCCACCACTCACACATACACACTCACACAAACCAAGTATTTTTTCTATCACATGTTCACCATTTTTAACATAGATTTAATACAAGCCTTCTAAAATAAAAATGTAAAATCATTGTTAGTGTTCTCCTTTTTTGTTGAAAAAAATGACACTAGACCATAAATCCACACACCCAGTATGTAACAGTTCTTTATAGTTATCTTTATATGTGCATATGTTTACATTTTGTGTCATGCCCACTGAAGAATTTAGGTCAATAAGCCCCATGCATATATTTTATACTCTGGCAAAGATTCCACACTGAAAAATGGAGGGGAGCTTCCCTCACCATCTGCCACCTTCCAGCTGCTTACCTGAATCACACATATCTAGGAGGTCTGTCTACAGTTATCTACAAAGAGTTAAGTGGGTATTTTGAACTTTGACCTTCAAAGTAAATTTAAGTTGCTGGATGTTTCAACTAGGGACTGTGTTCTAAAATCAGAAGTGCTCAGGAGACTTCTGACTGTTGCTCCGCAAAACACATAAAAGTTCCAATTAAACTAAACAGTACAGTTAACAATGGAAAAACTAAAAATAGGAGCTCAGATAAAAGATTTCTTTTCTAGTGACAAGATGGCCATACAAAATAAAAATAAAAAATTTAAAAGCCTAGAAAGTGCATTGCGGGGACACGAATAAAATCAGACTTTTGAATCATGCTACTACACTTCCTCCATTTCTTCTCACTAATTATCAAACTAGATATGTAACAAAGTGCAAATAAACCATTACTTTTAGGTAATAGTAGCCTTTATAAATATACCTAATAAATGTTATATTATATAGTTCATTTTTCCTTTTAGACTACTAGTATGTCATTGTTGATGTATTCTGACTGTTACTGAGACATCTTTAGTTATTAAGTATGATAAATACACCTTCTATTTTAAATATACTTTTAAAAATGGCATTTTGTGGTGATTTAAGCTATAATTAAGTCATCATCATGTTATATCTTCATTTGAAATCAACTTAGAATTATACTCTATATCTGTGCTTTATTTATAAAATCAATCCTTATATCACATATGCATATACAGAGAGGCACTTGAGAAAACTCATGTGCCAAGGCAAATACATTTTAAAGCAAATATTTTGTTTGATGAGTGACCAACTGGCAGGAGGGACTGGACTATTCAGAATGTCACTTCATTTCTCATGCTTGTCCATGATCACGCAAACTTTGGTTTATGATCAGGGTGTTGCGGCTATTGAATATTTGTAACAGACATATAAATCTTAACTGTATACTGGCTAAAGCATTTGGACGATATTGTGACATGATTACTATTTGATAAATAATTTCTGTTTTAAGAAAGAGAATTACATGAGTGGAATGTAGATTGACAGTGAGAACTAAGTGTAAGAGGTCTGCCAAATCGGAAGACACTCCAAATGAAAACACGAGCTGTGAGAATAGAGAGGAAGGTTGGATCTAAGAGTGTTTGGAAGAGAAACCCCAGTTAATCATAGGTTTCACTGTCAAATGAATTTACAGCCTATGAAATATACACACATAAAAGCATTTGAGAAACTAGCAACATACACCCAAATAAAAAAAGGGAGGGCAAATAAAAAATTAAAATATGTAATAAAATCAAAGTTATATATTTACCTTCAAATTTAACAAATGGCATACAGTTAAATCAATGTTTTGTTAAATCTCATTGCAGAAGCTGGGTAAAAAGAAAAGACTGGTGAACATAAAAAATCATAGAAATTCTAAAAGAAATAGTTTTATTATATAGGTAAAAATGAAAAATGTGTCTTTTATTTTACAGAAAAAACTAAATGCATTTTTTGGCCACCCAATATAAATATAAAAACTTTATCAGGTCAATAAAAATAGCACTTGCCAGATTTTTTTGCACTAAAGAATGAGTTTTACAGTGATTATTTTTAAGAGCTAGCATAGTTTAGCAGAAATCAAGGAAAAAATTCCGTTTGAAATAGCAAAAAGAAAAATAAAATACCTAGGTATAAACCTAACCAAAGAGGTAAAAGACCTGTATTCAGAAAACTATATACCACTGAGGAAAGAAATCAAGGAAGACACAAACAAATGGAAACATATACCATGTTCATGGATTGGGAGAACTAATATCATTAAAATGTCCATACTACCCAAAGCAATCTACACATTCAACGTGATACCTATTAAAATACCAATGGCTTATTTCACAGACATAGAACAAACACTTCAAAAATTTATATGGAACCACAAACGACCCCGAATATCTACTGCAATATTGAAAAAGAAGAGTGAAGTAGGAGGAATCACAATACCAGACACTAAACTATACTACAAGGCCACGGTAATCAAAACAGCCTGGTACTGGCATAAAAACAGGCACATGGACCAATGTAACACAACAGAGAGCCCAGAAATAAACCCAAGTCTCTACGGTCAATTGATATTTGATAAAGGAGGCAGCGTCATAAAATGGAGTAAAAATAGCCTCTTCAACAAATGGTGCTGGGAGAACTGGACAGCAACATGCAAAAAAATGAAACTAGAACACCAACTTACACCTTATACGAAAATAAACTCAAGATGGATAAAAGACTTAAATATAAATCGTGACACCATTAAAGTACTAGAGGAGAACATAGGTAGGAAAATCTCAGATATAT